>PVJC01052520.1:0-11108 GCA_004026665.1 Murina feae
CCGCCCCCACGGCTCAGCAGAGCAGCAAGGAAGGGGCTGGGCCTCTGGGGGCTTCCCACCGGCTTGTGGGCTTGAAGGAAAGCTGCACCACACGCCCAGCAAAAGGACAAAGGCCTGGCTGCAGGCCTTGCCTTGACCACTACCCAGGGGTCTAGCCAGGGAAGGAGTGGGGAAGGGGCTCTGGGGCGCGTGCTGAGGGCGCTATGGGCCTCAGCTTCCCACCTGGACACAGATGGCCCCTAATGGACTCTGATCTTAAAGGATTCTGGAATTCTCCCCCGCCCCCCCCTCCCCCTCCCCCCACACACACACCACCCCTTCGCCATCACTGAGGGAAAGTGAAAAATCACACCCACCCTGCCTAATCCTTTCCCGGCTTATACCACGCAGCTCAGCTCTCCGCCGGCTCCTCTGGGGATGACGGAAATGTGAATTTAAATAGAGTTATGTCAAAAGAACATTACCCAGCACGGTCCCAGCAGGGAGAAGCCACGCGGGAGACGCAGAGGCAGCCGCGCTCGGCGCGGTCACGAGGGAGGCCAGCACCTTCGGACAATTACAATCAGGACGGCTTGATGAGCCTCCTGCCGCCTTGCCCTTCCCATGAATCTCCTTAATGGCCAGCTGCCTGCCGTGGGGTGCTGGGGCCGCCGCAGGGACCAGCTGGCTGTGGGTAATCCCCTGGCGGCACCGTGATGCCAGCCACAACTAGCAGGGACTCCAGACCAGCTTTCCAGGTGGCTCGCTTCCCCCGCCTGGCCAGGGCGGCCACCAGCCCGTGATAGGATTAGCTCGGCTGTCTGCTCTGAGCCAAGGGCTCAGCCACGGGGCTGAGTGGAACACAGCTGGTGCCAGGAGCTGGGGGCATCGGGAGGCCCCTGGGTCCCCTTGCCCAGCCCATGGCCCTCACACTCCTTGCTCTCTCCCATCACCGAGGCTCCCCTGAGAGAAGGGACAGTCTGCCTCCTTCACTGCCAGGATGGAGCAGGGACTCAGGAAAGTCCATCCTTTTCCTGCCCCAGAACCAGGGGGGGAGGGGGGTTTGTAACATCACACGACAAGGTCAGCTATGAGAGGTGGGCAGGGCCGGCAGCATGAGCTTCTATAAGGTGGGCTCCTTGGGAGGTTCCAAGGACCCCCAAGCTCAGGCCAATGGGGCATGGCAGGCTCCCAAGGGGAGAGCCAGGAGCTGGGGGCCCAGTGGTGGTAAGCCCAGGGTTATGCCTCCACCCTCCCTGACACTGCGTAGATGGAACCTGCTTTGTGGTATAGTTCTAGGAGCAGCTTTTATTCCTCAAACATGGTGGTGATCATGTTGGTGGTGATGGTGATGATGATGGTAATAGTGATGATGGTGGTGGTGGTGGTGGTGGTGGTGGTGATGGTGATGATGGTAATGATGGTGATAATAATGGTGGTGGTGATGGTGACGGTGGTGATGATGGTGGTGGTGGTGATAATAATGGTGATGATGATGATGATGGTGATGATGGTGGTGGTGATGATGGTGGTGATGGTGATAATGGTGATGGTGGTGATGATAATGATGGTGATGGTGATAATGGTGGTGATGATGGTGATAATGGTGATGGTGGTGGTGATGATGATGGTGATGATGATAATGGTGGTGGTGATGATGATGGTGGTGATGGTGATGATGATGATGATGGTGGTGGTGATGATAATGGTAGTGGTGATGATGGTGGTGATGGTGATAATGGTGATGGTGGTGATGATGATGGTGGTGATGATGATAATGGTGGTGGCGATGATGATGGTGGTGATGGTGATGATGATGATGGTGGTGGTGATGATAATGGTAGTGGTGATGATGGTGGTGATGGTGATATGATGTTAATGGTGATGATGACAGTGATGGTGAGGATGAAGAGGACAGCAGCTATGTATGGGCTCCCAGGATGAACCAGGTGTGGTTCTAGTGGTTGACCTTGCACAGGGCCAGCCCCAGCCCTCACTCAGAGTTCTCTGGTTACTGCTGGAGTTTTTGGCATTCAAGACTCCAGGAGCAGGTGGCTCAAGTTTTACACCTACAGGTCCTACTCACAAGCTCCTGAGCAGGCTCCTGGCCATGGCCCTTGTCTCACCCCTCAGGAGGCAGTGGCTGCTGAGAGGACCAGGCCCTAGAGCTACATCCACATGGCTGCTGGACTCACCATCACATTGTAAGTTCAACACAAAGAGAAGGCTCCTTCCCCTTGCTGAGCTTACCTCAACCACCCACCACCCCTCAGACACACTCATGCCTCGAGTCTCACCGTCTTTCCTAGGAATTGCTGAACATTGAAGAAAGAAATCAAGGAGATACAAATAAGTGGATGCATATACCATGGTCCTGGATTGAAGAATTAACATCATTAAAATGTCCAGGATATCTAAAGCAATCTATAGATTTAACGCAATTACGATTAAAGTACCAACGTTATAGTTCATAGATTTTTTCCAAAAATGTATATAGAACCAAAAAAAAAAAACCCCTGAATAGCCATAGCAATCTTGAGAAAAAAAAGAATACAGTTTGAGGGATCACAGTACTTGATATCAAACTATACTATGAGGCCATTGTAGTCACAGCAGCCTGTATTGCCAAAAGAACACATTTAGATGAATGGAACAGGACAGAGAGCCAGAAATGAACCCACACCTTTGTGGTGAATTAATATTTGACAAAGGAGGCAAGACCATACCATGGAGTAAAGTAAAGGCAGTCTCTTCAATACATGGTTTTGGGAAGATTGGACAGGTACATGCAAAATAAATAAATAAACTAGACCCCCAACTTACACCATATACAAGAATAAACTCGAAATGGATAAAAGACTTAAATGTAAGTCCCAAAACCATAAAAACCCTAGAAAAAAAAACATAGGCAATAAAATCTCAGACATTTCTCCCAGCAATATTTTTGCCGATACATCTCCTAGGGCAAGGGAAACAAAGGCAGCATAAATAAAGGAGACTAAAAAGCTTCTGCACAGCAACAGAAACCATCAACAAAATGAACAGGGAGCCCACTGTCGGGGAGGGTTAATCTCCAAAATATATGAAGAACGTACACAACTCAGCACCAGGAAGACAAACAACCCAACTCAAAAAAATGGGCAAAGGTCCTGGGTAGACACTTCTCCAAAGGGGACATACAGAAGGCCAAGAGACGTATGAACACATGCTCCATGTCCCTAATCATCCGAGAGATGCAAATTAAAACCACAATGAGGTATCACCTCACACCTGTCAGAATGGCTGCCACCAACAAATCAACACACGACAAGTGCTGGCGAGGATGCGGAGTGGGAATGCAGACGGGGGTGGTCACTGTGGAGAACAGTATAAAATTATCTCAAAAATTAGAACGGGAGCTGCCTTTGGACCCACTACTGGTATGTCCGACTACTGGGACATACCCTAAGAATCCCAAATCACCAATTCAAAAGACCCCCATGCTCATAACAGCATTACTGACAACAGCCAAGATCTGGAAACGGTCCAAGTGCCCATCAGTAGGTGAGTGGGTGAGAAGCCGTGGTCCACGAACATCATGGAATGCTAAATAGCAGTAAGAAAGAAGGAACTCCTACCTTTTGCCACAGCATGGAGAGACCTGGAGAGCATTACGCTCAGTGAAGTAAGCCAGTCAGAGAAAGACAAGCATCACATGACCTCACTTATATTTGGAATCTAATGAACAAAATAAACTGACAGACAAAATTGAAACAGAGGCGTGATGTATGGAACAGACTGGGAGGATAAGAGAAGGTGGGGGATCAGCCGAAGAACATATATACACAACCCACAGACGCGGACCCACAGTGTGGTGATGGCCACAGGGAAGGGGGGCGGGCTGGGTGGAGGTGGACAAAGGGGGGAAATGGGGGCATCTGCAATAGCGTCAATAATAACAGTAAAGTTTTGGAAGAACTCACGGTGTTTGCGACGTGGGAGGTAGGGAGGAGTGGAGAACGAGGGCCCTCCTTGGGAGCTGGGCTGGTCGGGGGAGCCTGCAGGCAGGTCCAGAGGGGTCTGGGTTCTGACAGAGCCAGAGTTCTTGAGCACCAGGGTGGGGAGAGGGGAGGTGGTCGGATCCCCACTGAGGCTGGGGGGCTGTCTCGCTCCGTCTAGGTGGGCGCTACCCACGCCTGTGCCCACGCCTGCCTGCCTGCCTGCCTGCCTGCCGGGCCCTCTCTGTCCAGCCTCACCTGCGGCTTCAGGAACTGGAGCATCAGATAGAAGGCACCTGGGCCCCGCCCGCCCTCATGGCTGTGGCTCCAGGAAGGCAGGCCCAGGTGAAGGAGCAGAAGAGAAAAGTAAATCCACCTGCAAGTGAGGGAAGATGCCGAGGACGAACCTTCCCTGCAAAGGAACGCGCAGGCCCGCTCTCCTGAGGACCTGGGCCCGGAGCTTCCCCTGTCCCTCACTGCCGGTGGGGTGAGGGGGTCCGGTGACACCGCAGCCCAGGAAGCAATCGGGCTGTTTTTTTAATAAAAGCACCGCCCTTCGGCCCGTGATGTTGGGGACCAGGTGGTTGGAATTGGGAAAGTGGGGAAGGGTGACCTGGGAAATAGACTGACGATGATTGACGCGCCCTCCTGGCCGGTGTGACAGGGAGGGAGGACACAGCTGTGGGTAGAGCTGCACCTGGAGACAGGCTGCCCCGCCCACCCGACAGCCCGCATGGACTGGAGGGCGCTGGGCTGCAGTGAGTGCCTGTGGAATGAGTGGGTGAGTGAGCGAATGAATGAATGGATGAATAGAGTGAGTGAGTGAGTGAGTGAGTGAGTGACAGGGGTTCCTGGAAGGCACACCAGTGCCACCATTACACTCCACGGCACCCAAAGGAACACTGGGAGAAACCCAGGTGTGAGATATGCGCCACCTGCACCCCATGCCGGAAAGTGGGGTGTCGAGCGGTGCGGCCACACCGGAAGGCAATTTGGTTGCTTCTCCCCATCACCCAGCAGTTCCAGTCCTGAACAGAGAGCCGAGAAGCGTGTCCATGTGTGCGCCAGTCCGTGTGTACAAACATTCACACCAACACTGTTCCAACAGCCCAAATGCCCACCAGGAAAACAGTGAAACCCACTGTGCGCAGCCGCGAGTGAAACGCTATTGGCAAGAAAAAGGAGTCCACTACCAATACCCGCCAACGCTGAGGGGGAGAAGTCAGACCCCAAAGGGCACAGCACATCACTGTGTGAGGTCAAGTTCAAGGCAAGGCAAAGGGAGCCGTGGTGACAGGAATCGGCACGCTGGGTACCACGGGGCTGTGCGTGGCGGCTGAAACTCAGCAAGCTCTACCCTTAAGATCTGTGCATTTGGTTATATGTAAGTTAGACTTCCATTATTTCTTAAAGTTTAAAAAAGGAAGCTAGACATGAGAGAATGAGGATTTCTGTTTTCAATAATATGATACACGAGATACCAACAAACACTTACAAGAATTAAATACGCTATAACAAACATTCTTTTCTTTTTTTTTTTTAATAGACTTTTATTGATTTCAGAGAGAAAGGGAGAGGGAGAGAGAGAGGGATAGAAACATCAATGATGAGAGAATCGTTGATCGGCTGCCTCCTGCATGCCCCCTACCGGGAATCCAGCCCGCAACCTGGGCATGTGCCCTGACCGGGAATCGAACCCGGGACCCTCCAGTTCACAGGCGACGCTCTATCTACGGAGCCAAACCAGCGAGAGCCAAACATCCTTTTCAGTGATAGTTAAACGGAAACGAAAGCGGGAACTCAACAGGGTCCAGAAGTGAAAAGGGGACAGAGAAGGCTGACGGGGAACCCCGCCACAGTGGGGGATGGGGGGGAAGGAGGACAACAGGCAATGCCCCGGCCACCACTCAACAGCCACAGCCTGTCCTCCGAGGACTCGGGTTTGAATTGATTCCATGAGCCCAGGAGGGCGCGGAGGGGGCCGAGTGCAGAGCGCCGTGAGGTCCCAGTAGAAAGGAACGCCACCCCTCCCCGGAGGACACTCAGCCAGAACCTGCCGGACCCGCGGTGACAAAGCCTCGAGGACACAGCCGGCGCGTGAGAGTCCTAGGAGATACCGGCCGACGGGGTTGGCACCCGGGACCTCCGGGCGTACGCGCCTCCCAGCGCACAGGACACAGGAGGAGGGTGGAATGCACTCGCCAGTTGTGAAAGTCTGGCCGCGTGGAGGTTGGGGTGTGGCCACAGTTAGGAAACTGTTGCTCTGCACACCCAGTCTCTCCATGCACAGCAAACACTTGTAACCCAAGTGTCAGCTGAGCAGAGGCCCCCAGTTCTGCAGCTGTGGGTTCAGGAATCAGATTGCGGGGCTCAGATTCAAGCTGCTGTGTCTATGCGACGTATAACCTTGAGCAAGAGACTTGACCTTCACGTACCTGAGTTGTTTCTTTGTCTGTGAAATGGGATAATCAGCAGCTGCCCCTCAGGTCCTCCTGAACATTTCAGTGGCGAAATCCAAGTTGCCTGCCAGGTGCCGGCACGCGGGAGGCTCCCATGAAATGACAGCTAAACCCCGCAAGCCCGTCACCTGCCCCGCATTCCCTGCCTGACTGACCACGGGCTCCCGGCCAGGACAGGAGGGCAGGCTGGGTGAGCTCCGTCTCTCCCTCTCTCTCTCTTTCTTGCTCCCTCTGCTCCTCTCCCACCCGCCTCAGCCCCACTCCTTCCGGCTGCCTTTGCCTCCTGGCCCCCTGGGTTCCTCGCCTCCCTCCTGGGCCCTGCCCTCCCCTCCTCGGCCAGCCTTGAGCCTCAGCTTTTCACACCCAACTAGTCTGCCTGGTGACAACCCCACGGAACCGCTGTGCTGCTGAATTAAAATCCAGACCTGCACTCCCGCTGTTCCAATAGCTCGTCCCTCCTGCTCTGTTTTATGGAGCACCCACTATGTGTCATGGGAGGCTGGGGTCGCAAAGACCAATGGGCAGTGGCGGCTTGACCATCCGGTTGAGTTATCCTGCTCTGGGTTCCAGTCCTCGCCTGCCGCACCCGGCCTTGGCCCGTTTCCCTGGTACCGTCTGACGGACGCGCCACAAGAGGCCACACAGCGCAGCCCAGCGGGCCGGGGGCGCAGACCCACCGCCCACTGCAGCGCGTCCACACAGAGAGCGCGTTCCCTCCGCGCTAATTCCCCTCCGCGCACATTCCCCTCCGCGCACGGCCTCTCGTCCGTCAGCCCCACTCAGTGTTGACAAAGGAAAAGAAAAAATAAAAAGATGGAAAGAAATCCATCCTGCCACTTGGACTCCCCCCCGCCCGGCGCTGGGCTTGGCAGCCCCCCAGCCACCCCCGCCTTTGTATTATGGGCTTATGTCAAGGTAAGTTGGATTCTAAATTAAATGTCAGCCCACTGTTCGTTTCTGGCTCCAGCTGCGGAAAACGAGGCGCTGGCACTGGAGGCCGTCCAGTCGCTTGGCTCGCCGTGCCTAACAGCGAGGCTGACAAGCCCACGGAATCACCGCGCAGTAGCAGCATGCCACGGAGCCAGACAAATTTATTTTTAATGATAAATGCGTCTGTCGGCGTTAAGTGGAGACGGCTTTACGGAGAGCCCAGTGCCCTCACAGTGTAGGGCAGGGCTGAGTGGCCGAGGGCCAGAGGTCCCTGCCTCCTGACCAGCTCGTCCCCAGGGCCCCTGAGACAAGCACACTCAACATTCATCGAGCCCCGCTGTACACCTGCCCGCAGCGCTCACTGAGTGGCTCGGGCCCAGCTCTAGCCAACCAAGAGGAAGGAGGCCAGTGAGAAAGGGCCATGGGCTCTGAGTTTAAGTTCTGGCCCTATCCATTGCTGTGTGACCTTGATCAAGTTACTTAACCTCTCGGAGCTTCAGTTGCCTCATCTATAAAATGAGGATATTAATAACACCCACAGGTTCTCAGGGAAGACTGCGTGAAATAGCTGTATGGGTAATGAAAGGTAACCAGCACATGGCAAACGCTTTCCGAGTGGTAGCTATTAATTACATCGTTTTACTAATGGCGCCATTACCCACGTTATGTAACTTACCTTTCCGAGTCAGTTTCTCATCCATGAAATGGGGAGAACCCTCCCTCCCGCTTACAGAGGTGGCTGGGAGGACGCAGGGTGCCTAGCACAGGGCTGAGGGTAGGGGTGAAGCTCAACAGATCACAGCCAGTCGGAGGGCAGGCACCCTCAATGTTGTCATTTGACACCCCGGCCACTCTTTCCGTCTCCTTCATTGTCCCTCTTCTCCATCCCTCCAATGCTGGCACGCCTGCCCGCCCTGTGCCCCTGCCCTGCTGCATCAACCCTCACAGCTATGCCCTCCATCACACTGTGGTGGGCACCTGTCCAGGGGCAGCGGGTGCTGGACGGCTGATGGCCCACGATGGGCATGTCCTGGCTCTAAAGGAGCAGCAGGTGGGTCGCAGACCTCTCCGGGGTTTAAACGAAACACATTGGTGGGCCGTCATGTCTAGGTGGCCATCAGCGGGAAAAGTGGGGACCCAGACTCGGTGAGCCAGGGAAGGCGGGGGAGTGGGTGTGTGGGGAGTGGGCAGGGGTGCCAGGGCAGCCTCGGGTCTAATGCCAGGCAGCCCGGAGGTCCTGGTGCCCGCTCCCCGGAGGCCCTGGCGGGTCCCTGAATGCCTGGTCTTGGGCTGGCAGGGAGTCCCGTTCCTCCTGGCCCGCTGAGCACACCTGGGCTCCTCCCTGGGCTCTGGGCCAGCAGCTTTGGCAAACAGAAGTCAGAGGGTGGGACCCTGTTCCTTCTGTGGAGTCAGCTGAGCTTTGCCTCACATTGACCTCGGGGCCAGTGAACAGAGGTGGCCCTGGCCTCTCCCCAGAAAATGCCCAAGAGTGTCAGACAAGTGTCACATGCAAAGCGCCTGCGGGATCCCATTAAAGCTGCACCAGGCCTCAGGACTCTTCCGGGTGCTGAGCTGGGGTGGGGGTGGGGGGGATGGGTGAAGACTGCCCCGCAGGCAGGAAAGTGAGGGGCCTGAGGCTGAGCAGGTGAGTCAACCTGACAGCAAACAGTGCTGGGAGGAGCCGCTAGGTGCCGCCGTCCCCCCCTCCTTACCTGTCCCACTGCCCTTCTGCAGCCTCGGATCCTCCGCCAGCGCCCTGGGTCCCTCCCCGGTCTCTGCTCTGTTGTTTTATTTGTTGGTTTGGCTTTCACTCTCAGCTTTTGCTTTGCAGCTTCACTGTCCGCTGTGCCTTCTTCCCTAACATCCAGATGTCCCCACTTTTGTGCGTGTTCTGGCTCATGCCCCTTCTCCTTCAGGATGCCTTCCCCGGGGCACATGCTCAGAACCTCTGCGGGCCCCTAAGGTCCTCCCCCTCCAGCCCCCCTCCTCCCCAGCACCCACTCCTCTTCCCCCATCCCCCCCCCACACACTCACACACACACTCACCACCCGGAATCTCAGTCCTGTCCCCCTCGGGCTGCTCTTCCCTCTGTGCATGGTCAGGGTGGAGTTCACGCCCTGCCCTCCTCAAAGGAATCACAGAGAGGAAGTCCACATGCCTGCAACCTCCCAGTCCCCACGGAGAAGGGGAGGTTGCGATTTCTTGTTCAGTGAGGAAACGGAGGCTGGCGAGGACAGGAAAGCTGCCCAAGGTCACAGTGGGAGAGTCTGAACCCTGCTCAGGGGCTCCCACGCACTCTCAGAACTTCCCAGGAGGGTGCTGCTGACCCTTTGGTACACATGGGGAAACCGAGGCTCAGAGAGGCAGAGTAGCTGGCCCCAGGCCACACAGCCAGGGCCTTGTGCTTCCCCCCACACTTCTCTGCCCTAATGACCCTCTAGCCACCTGCCAGCCCCTTCAACCCACAGGCACAGGGCCCAGAAAGAGCCAGGAGCCAGTGCTGTGGGGTCCTGGCCAGCTGGCCGGGCAGCGCCCCCCGTGGCCAGTGCAGCAAGGCTGCAGGCGAGCTGCAGGGCAGCTTTCGCAGGACAAGGAGGCTGCGGGCACACAGCCGGTGGGTTGTGAACGCAGCTTGTGTGGGTGAATGACAGCTACTCAGATGGCATGGGGCACACAGTACCCTCTTCGCCCAGCTCTCAGGCCCAGAGCGCAGCGCCCTCCCCCCACCACCCCCAGCCTGTCCGCCAGTGTGGGGCGCGGAGAGGACCGTGGAGAGGGGGGACAAAGATGGGACGACAGACTGGCAGCCAGTGGGGGAGAGACGAAGACAGTGCCAGGGAACAGCGCGGCGGGCCAAGACGCCCCTGGAGCCGGAAAACAGCTTTGGGGAGAAGTGGGGGCGAGGCGGGGGTCTATCTGCAGTTGGGGGAGCAGAGGAGGAGGGGCCCCAGAGAGGGGCGGGGGAGGGGCAGTCGGGCCGCGTGAGCGGCTCCGGGTCAGAAGCCACAGTAGCAGCTCGTTACCGAGCAAATGGAGGGCTTGTCAATGAGCCCCCGGCGGCGCGAGGGGGCGGCTAGGACGGCGCCTCCCGGCTCCGACCCCTCCCGCCCGCGGAGCGGGAGGCGGGGCGCGCCCGGGAGCGCGGGCGACGGGCCGGGAGCGCGGGCAGAGCGCGGGCAGAGCGCGGTCGGCTCGCCCTCGCCACCGCGGCACTGACTGCTGTGGGGCGGCGGGGACCCCCACTCGGGGACTCTGAGCTCGGAGGCGTCGGGCGAGCGCCTGGGCGCAGGTCTGAGACTCGGCCGGACGCCCCCAGGGCCGGCCACGCGCGCCTGGGTCCCCAAGGGCCGGTCCCGGGTGGCCAGAGGCTGCCCCGCCCGGCCCACCAGCCCGGGGGCCCCCGCATTCCCGCAGCGAGAGGACCCGGCGGGCCGCGCCTCCTCCCCACGCCCGGCTGTCGGGTGCGCCTCCAGCCCGTAGGGAGCGCTCCCCGGGGACGCCCGACGGCCGGGCGAGGGCGCCCGCGGGACCAGCCCGGCTCCGCGCGTGGCGCACGGCGAGTTGGCGCGGTCCGGCCGGGGAGGAAGTTGGCGAGGGGGCGCCGCGGGGCGCTCAGGTCCCCGGGTGCGGGCTGGGCCGGCTGCCCGCGGCGGGTGCTGCCCTCCCGCTGCGCCCGGTCCGCCTCCTTTATCCCGGCCCCGTGGGGTGGGATGTGACCCCCGCAGCCTGCGGGGTGCGTGTGTGAGTGTGTCCGTGTCCGTG
>PVJC01052521.1:0-11112 GCA_004026665.1 Murina feae
GAGAGTGGAAAACTCCTGGGGGCTGCAGTCTTAGGGAATCCCCACACTTAAATGAGGTTGTTCATCAAGGAATGCCACCAGGGCCTCATGATAAGAATGTGAAAATCATCATTGGTTGGCCTTGTCAAGAAAAGGGAAAAGTAGGCATCTTAATACATAACTAAACTCTTCTCTCTAAGAAACCAGTTTCTAGGCTGAAACAATTCACAATAGAACAAATATGAAACTTCACCTTGGCTAGGGGAAAGAGGTACATTCAAAGTTTCTGCTGCCCTCTCATTCCTATGGGGGGGAAATGATAAAAGTCAATAGAAGCAGAACTTTTAGAAACTAGATTGGGAATATTAAGAATGCTGCAGTCTAGCAAGGAAGTATGAGACAGAGGTCTCACAAGCTATATGCCTGGAAAAGGAAAAATAAAATACCTGTAATGGCTGCAGAGCCAGGCTCAGGCTCACTTAATGAATGCAGTTGAAACAAAATATGATAAAATATATCTCCTCACTCATGCCCTGAAGAAACCACACTACTAGTAAGTTTCTGTGAAGAGTAGATTAAATTTTAAAAATTGTGAAACATGGAATATCTCTGAGTTTTAGTGTCAATGCTAAATGAGGAGGTGGACAAACAAGGAAAACAGGAGATTTAAAAGCCATTGATAACATGATACTTAATGGGCAAAAACTAAAGATGTGGAGCAATACAGGGATGTCCATTTTCACCACTCTTAATACTAGAGGCCTGGTGCACGGATTCATGCACTGGTGGAGTCCCTCAACCTGGCCTGTGCCTTCTTGCAATCTGGGACCCCTTGGGGGATGTTGGACTGCCAGTTTCACTCGAGTCCCTGCAGGCCAAGCTGAGGGACCTCACCAGTGCATGAATCCATGCACTGGGCTGGTTTCAGCCCAAAACCCTCAGGTCAGGCTGAGGAACCCCACCATTATATAAATCTGTGTACTGAGCCTCTAGTATGCATGTAAGATCTTTGGTTAATCTCTTCCCACATCCAGCTCCCCCTACCCTCTGAGATTCATTAGTCTCTTTCATGTTTCCATGTCTGTGCATTGAGCATCTGCCCCCAGATGGTCAGTGCGCATCATAGTTACCAGTCACTTAGGCTTTTACATATATACTAGGGGCCCGGTGCACAAATAAATTGCACACTCAGTGGGGTCCCTCAGCCTGGCCTGTGCCCTCTCACAGTCTGTGACCCCTCAGGGGATGTCCACTTGCTGGCTTGCCTGGCCAGCCTGGGTGAGGGATTGATGGCAGTTTGCAGGCTGGCCAAGCCTGCCCCAACCACCCTGCCTTGCCCCGCCACCTGTGCCACATCCACATCCATGGTTGTGCTGCTGGCCTTCATCTTGGCTGAGTTAATTTGAATATCGCCACTCTGATTGGCCGGTGGGCGTGGCTTGGCTGGTGGGCGTGGCTTAGGCATACTAGAGAAATGGTTAACTTCAATATTATGCTTTTATTAGAGTAGATACTAGAGGCCCAGTGCACAAAAATTTGTGCACTTGGGAGGGTGTCCCTGAGCCTGGCCTGTGCCCTTTCGTTGTCTGGGACCCCTCAGAGGATGTCCACCTGCTGACTTTGGCCTGCTCCCCAGGCAATCAGGCCTAAGCTAGCAGTCAGACATCCCTCTGGAAGCCTGGGAGCTCTTGGGGGATGTTCACTTGCCAGCAGGGAGCAGGTCTAAGCTGCAGTTGGACATTCTTAGCACTGCTGAGGAGGCAGGAGAGGCTCCCACAACCACCGCTGTACTGTAAGCCATCAGCCTGGCTTGTGGCTGAGCAGAACTACCCCTGGGGGAGTGCACTGACCACCAGGGGCAGCTCCTGAATTGAGCATCTGTCCCCTGGTGGGCATGTGTGTCATAGTGACCAGTTATTCCCAGTGGTTCTGCTGTTATGGTCAATTTGCATATTCCTCTTTTATTATATAGGATAGATATATAGATAGATAGTACTGGAAATCCTAGCCACAACAATCAGACAAGAAGAAAAATAAAAGGTATCTAAATTAGAAAGGAGGAAGTAAAACTGTCATTAAAACACGTCATGATATTATGCATAGAAAACTTGACAGAGTTCACCAAAAAGCTACTAGATCTAAAAAATGAATTTGGCAAAGTAGAAAAATAAAAAATTAATATCAGAAACTGGTGTCATTTCTATACACCAATAATGAACTATCAGAAAGAGAAACTAAGAACACAATTCCACTTACTATTACAACCATAAAATAAGGTAGCTAGGAATAAACTTAACCATGGAGACAAAAGACCTGTTCTCAGCCAACTATGATATTGGAGAAAGAAATTGAGGAAGACATAAATAAGTGAAAGCATATACTGTGTTCATGGACAAGAAGAATTAACATCATTAAAATGTCCACACTACCCAAAGTAATCTATGATTCAATGCAATTGTTATTAAAATACCAATGGCATATTTTACAGATCTAGAAAAAAAGCATTAAAATTTTTACATGGGACTAGAAAAGATCCACAAAAACCCTCAGCAATCATGAGAAAGAACAAAATTGGAGGTAACACAATGCCTGATATCAAACTTATACTACAAGGCCATTGTAATAAAAACAACATGTTAATGGCATAAGAACAGGAATAGAGATCAATAGAACACAAAGTCCAGAAATTAACCCACATCTATATGGTCAACTAATATTTGACAAAGGAGGTAAGAGCATAAAATGGAGGCAAGACAGTCTGTTTAATGAATGATGTTGGGAAAATTGGACAGATACATGCAAAAAATAAAACTACATAACCAACTTACGACATATAGAAGAATAAACTCAAAATAAATAAAATACTTGTCACAAATTCATAAAATTTCTAGAAGAACACATAGGCAGTAAATTTTTACATATCTCTGGGAATAATATTTTGCCGATATGTCTCTTAGAACATGGGAAATAAAGTAAAAAATAAACACATGGGATTACATCAAACTAAAATCTTATGGACAGCAAAAGAAACCATCAAGAAAATGAAAAGGGATCTCACTGTATGGAAGAATATACTTGCCAATCTGATAAGGGGTTAATTTTCAAAATATATGAAGAACTTATACAACTCAACAATAGTAAGACACACAATTCAATTAAAAAATGGGCAAAGGATTAGAACAGACACTTCTTCCAAGAAGACCTACCAATGGACAACAGATATATGAAAAGATGTTCAACTTGACTAGATATTGGGGAAATTCAAATGAAAACTACAATGAAACATTACCTCACACCTATTAGAATGCCTATTATCAACAAGACAAGTCATAAGTGTTGGAGAGGGTACAGGGAAAAATAAACACTGATTTACTGTTGGTGGGAATGTAAACTGGTACAGCCACTGTGGGAAAAAATAGTATGATTTTTAATGTATTGCTGGATAGGATTTGCTAAAATTTTGTTGAGGACTTTTGCATCTGCGTTCATCTATGTTCATTGGCCTCCAGTTCTCTTTGTAGTATCTTTATCTGGTTTTGGAAATAGGGTATGCCTCCTTGAAAGAGCTTGGAAGTGTTCCTTCCTCTAGGAGTTTTGGGAATATTTTGAGGAATATAAGTGTTAGGTTTTTCTTTGAATGTTTAGTAAAACTCTTCTGTGAAGTCATCCAGACCTGGGCTTTTGTTTGCTGGGATTGCCTTTTTTTTCTTCAATTTCATCAATAGCTATCAGCCTATTCAGGTATTATACTTCTTCCTGATTGAGTTTTGGAAGGTTGTATTTTTCTAGGAATATATACATTTTGTCCAAGGTGTCCCATTTGTTGGACAAATCATAGTATTTTCTTACAACCCTTTGTATTTCTGTGGTGTCACCACTTTCTTTTCTAATTGTATTTATTTGAGTCCTCTCTTTTGTTTCTTAATTTCCATGGCTAAAGTCCATCCATCTTGTTTATCTTTTCAAAGAACCAGTTCTTGGTTTCATTGATCTTTTCTATTGCTTTTTAGTCTCAATGTCATTTATTCCTGCTCTAATCTGTATTATTTCTTTACTTCTACTTACTCTGGGATTTTCTTATTGCTCTCTTTCTAATTCTTTAAGTTGTAGGGTTAAATAGTTATCAATTATTGTTGTTTTGTTTTGTTTGTTTTTTTAGATAGGCTTGTAGTGTTATAAACTTCCTTCTCAGAACTCTTTTGCTGTGCCCCATATATTTTGTGGTTTTGTTTGTTTTTGTGTGTTAATTTTCTTTTGTTTCCAAGAAGCTATTTTATTTCTTTCTTGAACTCATTGGTAACCCATTCATTGTTTAGTAACATGTTACTTAGCCTCCATGTGTTTGAATATTTTTGATGTTTTTACTATAGTTGGTTTTTTATTTCATTCCATTGTGATCTGAGAAGATGCTTGATATAACTTCCATCTTCTTGAATTTGTAGAGACTTTCTTTGTGTCTGCCTTCTGAGTTCCAAACCCTGGTTTCCGCTTACAGAGCTCTAGTCCATTCTGCCCACCCTCTGCTGAAGCCCAAGGTGGGTGGCTGCACATGAAATTTTGTGCATTGGCCTTATAAGAGAGTTCCTGTATTTCCAGCCATCTCTCGCTGGAAAAAAACCAAAAACAAAACAACAAAAAACCTGTTGCTTTTCACAATCAGATGTTCTGTGAGCACCTTTCTCATTCCTGGTGCTCTGGCTGGGGAGACCAGCTTGGGGTTTAGACCCCAGAGTTCTCAGTGCAAGCTGAGATATCCCTCCAGAACTTCAGCGGCTGTCTGTGGGCACCCACTAGCCCTTTCACACCCCCACACTTCCTACCAGTCCTTATGCAGTCTCTACTTTCCATATTTGGTTATCAGCATTCTCTCCAGCTAATCTTCAATTGATTATTCAGGATTTTTTTTCCCCTCTGTATTTTAGTTGTAATTCCAAGTTCGGTCTTGGGAGTGTATCAACATAGCTTCCACTTACTTTGCTTCCATTTTGGAATGCTAGAGTACATAGCTGCATTCCTATTAAATGCAAACAAATGTTTTTCTATGGTATGGTCTGGAAGATACTAAATTTTGAAAGCTCTTTCATTTTACATTTTATTGAAATTCATCTGGTGTTGATTTTTACACATGATATGAAAAAATGTCAACGTTTTAAGAAATTTTTTTTCAAGGCAGATCCTCAATTGACTCCAGATTATGAATTGAAAAACTCAGACTTTAATATTCTTCAATATTCTTTGACTAAATATGTGAGTTCTGGTTCCAGACAATTCTATGCCATTGCTTTATTGTTTAATGCTGTGTTAATACCACACTTTTTATTATGTACCTTTGTAATCAGTTCTAATATATGATAATGTTTATCTTTCAAATTATTTTTTACATTTTTTGATTATATCAGTTATTCTCCAATTTCAAATTCTTAATCATTTAAGAATGTATTGAAGTAAAATTCATATAACATAAAATGCCCATCTTAAAGTTAATAATTTGGTGGGATTCAGTACAATGACAAATTTGAGCAATTGTATTTTCATAACTCGAAAATAAAATTTCATACCCAATTAGCAGTTTCTCCTTATTTCTTCTTCTAGTCCCCTGGAAACTATCAATCTATGTTCTGACATTATTTTATGCATTTCTTGGTAATTTGAAATCTCTATTAAAATTTTAATGGCCATTTTGCAAAAAGTAAAGTTCTTTTTTTTTACTAAATAAAGCTCATCATCAAATTTATATAGAGTTTAAAGGGGTCCTGAATATTCAATACACTATTGATAAAGAAGAAAACAGAGTGATAAATATTAATAAAATATTCATGACCTTGGAATGGCAATATATTCTTAGATATGATGTTCAAAAAATTGGCAAAAATAACATAGATAAAATGGACATCAATAAGGATTTACTATACAAAATATATAAGGAACTCCTAAAACCTAACACGATAAGATAGGTTCAAACAATCTTATTTAAAATTGGCAAAGGACTTAAATAGATATTTCTAAAAGGAAGACATACAAATAGCATGCAAAGCTTGTGAACATCATTAATTATTAAGAACCTGAAAGTGACAACCACAATGAGATACCACTTAACACCTACTGGAATGGCTATAACGTTAGAGAGAGCTGAGGACACTTACATTTCTTGTAGGAATCTAAAATGGGTGAATCAACTGCAAGGAGTTTGGTGATACCACAAAATGTTAGCTTAGAGCTACCATATGACCCATCATTTTACTCCCAAATGTATGACCAAATAAGTGGATTACTAATATTTAAAGAACTATATGCATGTTCATCAGAACACTATTTATGATAGCAAAGCTGAAACAATCCAGGTGCTTATCAATGATGGATGACAAATTGTGATATATGCATACAATGGGATATTAGTCAACTATAAAAAAGAATGAAGTACTGATATAGGCTATAATTTGTACAAACCTCAAAACATTATGTTAAGTAAAAAAATACAGAAGTTGACATAGTTCACGTAAAATTTACACTAGTTTGACAACTTCCATTTTAAAATACGCAAAAATTATCTATATATTGAATTAAGAAATGGATTTTTACAGAATTGATGTCTTTCTACTATTAGTTCCTCTATACATAGACATAGTACATATCTTTGCCTATGTAGGTCTTCAATACTTTCACTTGTAAACAAGAAGTTCTTTAGAGAAAACTAAAAAATTCACATTTAGTAACTTTTCATCAGCCAACTAAAGGCAATCTCCCAGTAACCAAGTTGTTACTCTCCAAGGAGAAACCTTTTCCTCCTACTGAGGTAGTAAAGGAGCATCATTTCCTGTTAGAAGCTGAAGGTACATCTCTCCCAGTTACAGTCAGTAGTGTGTGTGGAGAAACAGGTGCATTAGAACACTCTTGTACCCTCCTAACTCTTTTAAAAGAAGTTTCTCTCTATTTTTTCCATGTACTATCATAAATCATTCTATATTTTGTTTTCTAGTTGCTTATATATACAAAATGAAAATTTTATATTAACCTTTTATTAGTATGTAAAGGTCAGCTCGTTTGCAGCTCAGGGGGACTTACTGCTACTGCTAGAGATAAGGAAATAGTCATGCCCTAGTCAAAATTTATGAGTCTGCAGCCTGTGTTGAGAAATAGAGCAACAAACTTTGTGCATCACCTTTTTGTGGTTTTTGTGAATAAAAGCTTGCTTCTGTATCTGGTCGAGGCTGCAGTGTCAGTCCTCACTTTGGTGGGGTACTGGCACTGCAGACGCTGCAGATCAGCTGGCCAGCTGAATAAAGGCTCCTGAATTCTACCTTTTGGCTCTGGTGGTCATCTCTCGAGGGGCCTCTCCATAACAAGTAACTTCATAATTAACATTAATTTTAAGATCTTATCTGTATATTACTTTGTCTTTTGTGTATGCATTATTATGCACTTTGTAAAGACTGAGAGTTCTATTTTTTAAAAATCTTTATTGTTGAATAATATATTACATATGTCCCACCTTTCAGCCACTGACCTCTCCAATTCTGCTTCCACCCCTTCCTCCCCCCTAGACCTCCGCCATTGCCTGTGTCCATTGGTTATGTTTATATGCATTACAAGTTCTTTGGTTGAAGTCATACCCACTCATCCCATGCCCACCCTGAGGTTTGATAGTCTGTTCGATTCTTCTGTGTATCTGGATCTATTTTTGCTCATCAGTTTATGTTGTGCATTATAGTCCACAAATGAGTGAGATTATGTAATACTTATCTTTCTCTGACTGGCATATTTCATTAAGCACAATGCTCTCCAGGTCCACCCATGCTGTTGCAAATGGTGAGAGACTGTCTTTTTTTATAGCAACGTAGTATTCCATTGTGTAGATGTACCACCATTTTTTAATATGCTCATTTGCTGATGGGCACTTAGGTTGTTTCCAAATATTATCTATTGTAAATTATACTGCTATGAACATAGGGGTGCATATGTTCTTTATGATTGGTGTTTCTGATTTCTTGGGATATATTCCTAGAAGTAACTGGATCAAATGGGATTAATTTTTATTTTTTATTTTTTATTTTTTTGGAAATTCCTTACTGTTTTCCACAGAGGCTACACCAGTTTGCATGTCTCACTAGCAGTGCACAAAAGTTCTTTTTTCTCCACATACTCACCAGCACTTGTCATTTGTTTATTTGTTGATGATAGCCATTCTGACAGGTGTGAGGTGGATACCTCATTATCATTTTGATTTGCATCTCTGAAATGATTAGTGACTTTGACATATGCCTTTTGCCATTTGGTACAACCATGTTTGAAAAGTGTCTATTTAGGTCCTTGGACATTTTAAATATACATATATATTATTGCTTGAAATATTACAGAGTAGTACATGTCTCCTTTTTTTCCCCATGATCTTCACCCAGCCTCCCCTACACGCCAGTGTTTTGTGTGCTTTGTGTCCATTGGTTATGCTTATATGGATGCGTAAAAAGTCCTTTGGTTGATCTCTTTCCCCTCCCCCAACCATCCCTTCCCTTCCTGCTGTAGTTTGACAATGTGTTTGATGCTGCTCTGCTTCTGTATCTATTTTTGTTTATCACTTTATAATGGTCTTTATTATCTATAAATGACTAATGTCATGTGGTATTTTTCTTTCATTGATTGCCTTATTTCACTTAGCATAATACTCTCCAGTTCCATCCATGCTGTTGCAAATGGTAAGAATTCCTTTTTTACAGCAGCATAGTATTCCATTGTGTAGATGTACCACTGTTTTCTAATCCATTCATCTGTTGATGGGCACTTAGGCTGTTTCCAAATCTTAGCTATGGTGAATTGTGCTACTATGAACATAAGGATATATATATCCTTTCTGATTGGTGTTTCTGGTTTCTTGGGATATATTCCTAGAAGTGGAATCACTGGGTCAAATGGAAGTTCCATTTTTAAATTTTTGAAGAAATTCCATACTGTTCTCCTCAGTGGCTGCACCAGTCTGCATTCCCACCAGCAGTGCACGAGGGTTCCTTTTTCTCTGCATCCTCTCCAGCACTTGTCATTTGTTGATTTGTTGATAATAGCCATTTTTACAGGTGTGAGATGGTACCTCACTGTTGTTTTGATTTGCCTCTCTCCGATGATTAGTGACTTTGACTAAGTTTTCAAATGTCTCTTGGCTTTCTGAATGTCCTCCTTTGAAAAGTGTCTATTTAGGTCCTTTGGCCAGTTTTTGATTGGATTGTTTATCTTCCTTTTCTTAAGTTGTATGAGTTCCCTATAAATGTTGGAGATTAAACCTTTATCAGTGATAACATAGGAAAATATGTTCTCCAATGCAGTGGGCTTAATTGTTTTGTTGATCGTTACTTTTGTTGTGCAGAAGCTTTTTATTTTAATGTAGTCTCATTTGTTTATTTTCTCTTTAGTTTCCAATGCCCTAGGTGCTGTGTCAGCGAAGAAATTGCTTTGGCATATGTCTGAGATTTTGTTGCCTTTGTATTCCTCTAGTATTTTTATGGTTTCTCATCTTACATTTAAGTCCTTTATCCATTTTGAGTTTAATTTTGTGTATGGTGTAAGTTGGTGGTATAGTTTCATTTTTTTGCATGTATCTGTCCAACACCATTTATTGAAAAGATTGTCTTGATTCCATTGTATGTTTTTCCCTCCTTTGTCAAATATTAATTGAGCATATTGGTTCAGGTTGATTTCTGGGTTTTCTAATTTGTTCTATTGATCTATATGTCTATTTTTGTGCCAGTACCAGGTCATTTTGAGAAAAGTGGGTTTATAATACAGCTTGATATCTGGCATTGAGATATTCCAACTACTTTAGTATTCTTTCTTAGGATCACTGCAGCTATTCAGGGTTTTTTTTTTTTTATTCCAGATGAATTTTTAGAGAGCTTGTTCTAGGTCTGTAAAATATGCCATTGGTATTTTAATGGGGAATGCATTGAGTTTATAGATTGCTTTGGGTAGTATGGACATTTTGATTATATTGATTCTACCAGTCCCTGAACATAGTATGTTCTTCCATCTGTTTATGTCTTCCTCCATCTCCTTTTTCAACATCCTGTAGTTTTCTGAGTAGAGGTCTTTTACCTCTTTAGTTAAGTTTATTCCTAGGTATCTTTTCTTTTCTTTCTTTCTTTTTTTTTTTTTTTGTGTGTGTGATGGTAAATGGGATCTCTTTCTGCAAGTTCACTATTGGTGTATAGAAATTCCATAGCTTTCTTGGCATTAATTTTGTATCCTGCTACTTTGCCAAATTCATTTATTAAGTCTAATAATTTTTTAATGGAGTCTTTATGGTTTTTTATGTATAATATCATGTAATCTGTGAATAAGGACAGTTTTACTTCTTCTTTTTCAATTTGGATGCCTCTTATATCTTCTTTTATCTAACCACAATGGCTAATACTTCCAGTATTAGGTGAGAGTGGGAAACCTTTGTTCCTATTCTAAGGGAAAATGGTTTTAGTTTTTGCCCATTGAGTATGATGTTGGCTGTGGGTTTGTCATATGTGCTTTTATTATGTTGACATATGATTCTTCTATTCCCACCTTGCTGAGAGTTTTCATAAAAAAATAGGTGTTGCTCTATTGAGAAAAACCAAGATGGCGGCTTAGGTGAACACCAGAATTGCAGCCGTGCACAACTATTTTAAAGCAACAATGAAAAGAAAAAATGGACACCACCCAGACCCACAGGAGGTCTGGATGAGTTAAAATTCTACAACAAGAAAGAGACTGAGACTCAGAGGAGGTGCGGAAATAAAGTGCAGAGGTACAGAGGTGCGCACGAAAGAACTTGTGGAAAGGGCTTATGGAAAGGGCTGGAAGCATTTTGTACCACAGGGAAGCACAAGCTCCTGATGGCTCTGAATTCCAGTTCCAGGCAAGTTTCTGCGACTCAGAACCATATGGGGAGGAGTCCAACTGTTGGGCACCGTCGGGCACCGGGAGAAATTCCACAGCTGCATGAGACCTGGTGCCTCTTAGGGCAGGGCTGAGAATCAACCATATCTGATTGCTCCCTCTGTAGACTCCCCTAGACCCTGCCCCACCCAAGCTGTGCACAGAGGCCTTTGCATATAAAAGGCTGGGAAGCCCCAAGCAGAAGCTAAAAATACACCTCCTTGGAGATACAAGTGCCAG
>PVJC01052522.1:0-11110 GCA_004026665.1 Murina feae
GGGGCTTTAAGGCTGCCCACAGCTCCCATTGACCCAACGTCCCAGCAAGGCCGGCTGGACACAGGTTCTGGAGTTTTTTCTCCTATAATTGATACTGTTCCTTGAAGGCCTGGGGTAATTGATACACTGTTCCTTTAAGGTGGCCTTCTAACTACTAACGAAGCCTCCTCTGCCTCACCTCGCAGCGTCTATAATGAAATAATTGTTACTTTTACTGGTTAGGCCCGAGCTGCTCTTTCCTTCAGCTCCGGAGGATTCTATGATTGTTACAATGTTTCAAAACTGCTAGAGGCAGTTTAATGGGAGCTGAGCTGAGGGGCGCAGCTTCACTTTCGCTCCTGCCGCAATGGAAAGGGCTGTTTACTCAGGTCCGGGAGTGGCGGCCGCCATGTTGGCTGGGCTAATTTGCATACAGCCACTCTGATTGGCTGGTGGGCGTGGCTTACCCTGTCTCAGAGAAACGGTTAATTTTAATATTTCGCTTTTATTAGTTTAGATCATTCTAAAGCCAATGAATTAGACAAAAGAAAACTAGAGATTTAAGAACTGGAGAAAAGTAAAATAATCTCTATAGAAGACATCCTATATAATAAAAGAGAAGCATGTATACTGACCGTCCCTCCACTATGCTCACCAGCCAATCAGGAATATATATGCAAATTAGCCCAATAAAGATGGCGGGCTAATCTGCATACATAGGCGCCACGTGGAGAGCAGAGTGGGAGAGCCAGCAGCTTGGGGGGATGTGGCTCCGTTGGCCGCTCTCCCCAAGCCACTGGGAGGAGAGCAGAGCGGGAGAGCCGGCAGCTTGGAGGACTTGGCAGAGTGGGAGGCAATGGGACAGAGACAAAGCAGGAAGGGAAAACCAACAGCGCGGGAAGCACCAGAAATTCAGGTCTCCTAGACACTAGAGCAAAGTGAGCCTAGAGCCAAGTTACTATTGCAGTGGGAGATGGAGGGAAAGCAAAGGTAAGAGACCTAAGTAAAATCAGAGTGTCTAGGAAAAATTAAAGGGAAGATATCCTAAAACTTCCAGTAAATCTCCACCAATGAAGCAAAGAAAAGAAAATGCCTCTATTATTCTATAAGCAACAAACCAAACTGGATTGGGGGTCTCAGACAATTCCTTCATATGATTGCAAAGACAGACAGAAACTCCTGGATTAGACAGGGCTCCCCTGAGGGCTCCCAGATTAGAGAGGGTGCAGGTCAAGCTGAAGGACTCCCACACCCTCCAGAGCATGAATGTCATGCACTGGGCCTCTAGTTATAATATATGTCAAAAACCGTAGATTCCAGAACCAAGAGAATTAATGAAAACTAACTTGAAACAATTAAGTCATAAGCATTAAAATTAACATACAAAAAACAATGGCCTTTATACACACAACTAATACCTAATTAGAAAATGTAATAGAAAACTCCATCACAATATCCATTAAAAAATTAAAAATATTTAGTAATAAACTTAAGAAAGGTTTAAAATCTATGTAAGAATATCCTGTAAACACTCGTGAAAGACAATAATGCAGACATTATTGCATTGTGCAGAACAAATGGAGAGAAGGTTCCATGCTCATAATTAGGATATATCAACATCATCAAGAGATCCGTTTCCCCTGAGGCAATTCATAAATTCATGCAATCCAAATAACAACAACAACCTTTTTTTCTGGAACTAGACAAGTTAATATTTAAGTTTCTATGGAAAACTAAACATATAAGAATAGCCAGGAAACCACAGCAAAGGAAGAGCTATGATGGGAAGATCAGCCCTACCAAATATTAAAACATACTGGAAAGCTCCTAAGAATAAAACACTGAGGTGCTGATATGTGAAAGACCAATGGACTAGAATAGAAAGTCTAGAAATAGACCCAACTACATATTGAAAGTAACATATGATAATGGTAATAACTCAAAATAGTTGAGGAGGGTAAGCAAAAGACAGGCCTTTTCATAAATTGTGTAAGGACAACTGAACAGTTATTTAGACATACATACAAATTAGATCTATAAGATTTAAGACCACATAAGAATAAATTCCAAATGGATCAAAGTAATGAATATAAAAATTAAAAGAAAACTTAGGTAAATCTCCCTGCAACTAAAATATAAGGAAAAATTTTTCTTACTATGACTTAAAATTTGGAGGCATTCATTAAGATTAATAAATTTGATCACAAAATTTATTTGCATGGTAAAATACAACATAAGCAAAGTCAATCTCTTACCCTTTGAGACAGCATGGAGGGACCTGGAGAGTATCATGCTAAGTGAAATAAGTCCGTCAAACAAAGACAAGTATCACATGATTGCACTCATATGTGGAATCTAAGTACTAGGTTTACCAGTTAATAATGCGGATTTTTTCAATAGATGGAGTTACACATAGGTTGATGTATATGTGATTTGATATGTATGCTATTTTGCTGTATTTACAGCAAGCTTCAAAACTTTGTACGTCAAATTTGCTGAAGGTGTTAACATCATAGATATTTTTACTCTTAAAAATGTCGAAGCCCTGACCGGTTTGGCTCAGTGGATAGGGCGTCAGCCTGCAGATTCAAGGGTCCCAGGTTTGATTTTGGTCAAGGGCATGTACCTTGGTTGTGGGCACATCCCCAGTGGGGGGGGGGGTGCAGGAGGCAGCTGATCGATGTTTCTCTCTCATCGATGTTTCTGACTCTCTATCCCTTTCCCTACCTCTCTGTGATCAATAAAATATATATATATATATATATATTTTTTTAAATGTTGAATTTCGTGCCAAAAAAAGAGCATTTGCAGGAAGTTTTAATTCATTACTTTATTTTGAAGAAAAGTACTGATGAAAGTTATAGATTTCAAGAAGCTTATGGTGAACATGCTCCATCTCAAGATACTTGTAAACGCTGATTTAAATGCTTCAAAAGTGATGATTTCAATGTGAAAGACAAAGAATGCCCTGGTCAACAGAAAAAGTTTGAAGACCAACAATTACAAGCATTATTGGATGAAGATGCATGTCCAACTCAGAAACAACTTGCAGAAAGATTAAACGTTGCTCAGCAAACAATTTCTGATCGTTTACAAGCAACGGGGAAGATTTTAAAGGAAGGAAAATGGGTGCCACATCAACTGAATGAAAAGACAAATGGAAAACTGAAAAGCTATCAACAAAATGTTGCTTCAATGGCACGAAAGAAAGTCTTTTTTTTTTTTTTTTTCATTGAATTGTGACTGGTGATGAAAAGTGGATTTGAGAATCCCAAACACACAAAATCATGGGTTGATCAGGTCAACCATCAACATCGACTGCAAGGCCAAAGTGCTTTGGAAAGAAGACAATGCATTGCGTTTGGTGGGATAAGGAAGGTGTGGTGTATTATGAGCTTCTAAAACCAGGTGAAACCGTTAATACTGATCGCTACCGACAACAAATAATCAATCTGAACCACACTTTGATCATGAAATGACCAGAATGGCAAAAAGACACGGCAAAGTAATTTTGCTACAAATAATCAATCTGAACCACACTTTGATCATGAAATGACCAGAATGGCAAAAAGACACGGCAAAGTAATTTTGCTACAAATAATCAATCTGAACCACACTTTGATCATGAAATGACCAGAATGGCAAAAAGACACGGCAAAGTAATTTTGCTTCATGATAACGTACCATCATACACTTCAAAACCAGTTCAGGACACCTTAAAAGTATTAACCCAACTGCCATATTCACCAGACCTTGCTCCTTCAGATTACCACTTGTTCTGATCGATAGCACACGCATTTTCTGAGCAGCACTTCAAAACGTACGAAGAAGTGAAAAATTGGGTCTCTGAATGGTTTGCCTCAAAACAAGAAAAGTTCTATTGGGATGGTATCCACAAATTACCTGAAAGATGGGGGAAATGTGTAGCTAGCAATGGACATTACTTTGAATAAAACACTTTTGATGTTTCTCTTGAAATTATCGTGTTTTCTTTGATTACAAAATCCGCATTAGCAACCAGTACAACTAGTAACAAAATAAACTAATGAAGAGAGTGGATCCAGAGACTCAAGCATGGAACAGAGAGTGTGGAATCTCAGAGAGAAGGGGAGAGGGTGGGTGGGAGGTAATCAACCAAAGACCTGGTATGCATATATGCATAACCCAAGGACACAGACAATAGAGTGCTGAAGGCCTGGGGGAGGAGTGGGCTGGAGGAGGTTAATGGGGGGGAGGGGACATATGTAATACTTTCAACAATAAAAAATTATTTTAAAAGAAGACATAAATAACAAATATGGAAAAGTATTAGCAATATCACAGAAAAGGGGCTACTTCCCCTAATATAGTGAAGAAATTTTTTAAATTGAAGAAACAGACAAAATACTCTATAGAAAAATGAGCGCAAGTACAGACTATTCACAAAAATATAAAAATAGCCCTAAAAAGGAGACTTATAAGAGAAAAGTCAATGTGACTTATAAAAGAAAATTAGAACTATGGTGAAATACCATGTCTCAACAACCACATTAACAAAAACCCAAAAGCTGGAAAATGTACTGTTTATAGTGAGGCTTTGGGGCAACAAATCAATTCATGAGCAATTTATGCAAAATGTTTGCGGCAATTTTAAAACATAGTCATAATGTTTTTGACACTAGTCCCATGGAGAGGTGGGATTTATGTCCCCAACCTTTAATCTGGGTGGACTTGTGACTGCTTCCCCTCATAGTGTCAGAGAATCAGTATTATGGAACTTCAAGCTAGGCTACAAAAGGTTGTGTAGCTTCTTGTAGGCTGTCTTGAAATACTCATTCTCCTGAAATCCCTCTAAGAACAGAGGTTGCCAATTCTGTGAAGAAGCCCAAGCTACACTGAGAGACCACCGTGATTGACAGTCTGAACTGAGTCTAATGTTAGTCTTCTCAGTCAGTCTGCCATACAGGTGAGGTGAAAGTTGGTTTATATATGTATGTGAAACAGAGTTTATTCTTATACTAGGGGTCCGGTGCACAAAAATTTGTGCACTCGGGGTGTCCCTCAGCCCGGCCTGTGCCCTCTCACAGCCTGGGACCCCTCAGGGGATGTCCACCTGCTGGCGTGCCTGGCCAGCCTGGGTGAGGGGCTGATGGCTGTTTGCAGGGTGGCCAAGCCACCCAGTGTGGACCCTCACCCCATTCGGGTGTGGCCAGCCTAGGTAAGGGCCTGAGGGCTGTTTTCAGGCTGCCCACAGGCCCTTCAGGTTTTGGGTCCCTATTGGGGTACCTAGGCAGCCTGGGTGATGGGCTGAGGGGTGTTTTCAGGCTGCCCACAGCTCCCATTGACCCAATATCCCAGCAAGGGTGGCTGGAAGCAGGTTTCTGGGGTTTATTTATCTTTTATAATTGAAACTGTTGCTGTAAGCTGAGGCCTAGGCAGGTAACGAAGCCTCCTGTATGGTTCAGCTCTGTGGCTTCTATAATTGCAACTATGTTGCCATGACATAGAGAGGCCCAGCTGGCCTAGGCAGACAGTTTACTCCTGGTGCAACAGAAGCTTCCTCTTTACTCTAGCTCTGTGACTGCCAGCCTCTATCTTGGCTGGGTTAATTTGCATACAGCCACTCTGATTGGCTGGTGGGCGTGGCTTAGGCATTCCAGAGAAACGGTCAATTTCAATATTACTTTTATTAGATAAGATTATTTATGCATTGTTTCACATACAAACTGTAAACCTACTTTTGCCCCATCCTGTATAATTCTAGTTCGTAACTGTTCTCATTGTCACTTCCCAGCCATCTGAGACTTCCCAATGGGAGCTACAGACGCTGTGAAGCAGAGACAAGCCATCTCGCTGTCCCGTATCCAATTTTCTGATCTAGAATCTAAGACTATAATTCAAGGATTGTTTGACACAATTAAGTTTAGGGTGGTTTGTTAGGCAGCAATAGATAACCACAATATGACATATCCCTACAGAAGGGAATCTGACAATAGCCAATAAAAACACCATTAATTTACTTTTCATCTCAGCAATCTCACTTCCAGGAATTTATTTTGAAGATATATTTTAACAGTATGAAAATACATATGCACCGTGTTGTTCACTGCAGCATCATTTATCACTTCAAAATTCTTGAAACTACTTAAATGTGCAAACAGAGGGGAGTGGTTGCACATTCAGCAGAACATCACACAGCTATTTAAAAAAAAAATGTTGACAATGTCTACAAGCCAATATGGAGGGATTTGCAGGGTACATTAAGTAGGGAACAAGCAGAATGCAAAACACACTATTTTTTATGTAAGAAGAAAGAAACAAGAAAACTATACATAAGTCAGTTCATTTGGGAGGAAAGAAACACAGAAAGAATAAACCAAAAAAACAATAAAACTGATGACTTGCAAAAGGAGCAGAGGTGGGAGGGGTGAATGGAAAGAACTGACAATTTCAAGTATATTTTTTATTCATAGTTTTTGGCTTCGGAAGCACACTAGTGTTCTACCTATGCAAAATATAAAATTGAAAGAAAAAGGGTCAGGGAAAGGGGCTAAAACAGGATATAACCTAAGCAAATGAACCCAACTGCACCTCAAACGAACAAAATGACCACTCTAAGGAGGTGGGAGAGAACCCAATGCAAGTTACTTTTAGACACAGTATATTATGTTTAATATATATATATATATATATATAGACTTAGTCTGGGGGTGGGGGCATAAGGAGTATAAACAAACGTTAAACGTCCCTTAGTGCCTCTGTCTGTCATAGTGGCATGGATGTAGAAGTTCTCAAATATATCATGTATAGCATAAACTAAGCAAAGAATTAAAAGTGTTCATGTTGGACCCTGATCGGTTTGGCTCAGTGGATAGAGCATCGGCCTGCGGACTGAAGGGTCCCAGGTTCGATTCCGGTCAAGGGCATGCATCTTGGTTGCGGGCACATCCCAGTAGGGAGTGTGCAGGAGGCAGCTAATTGATGTTTCTGTCTCATCGATGTTTCTGACTCTCTATCCATCTCCCTTTTTCTCTGTAAAAAAAATAATAAATTTATATATATATATAATTTTTAAAGTGTTCATGTTGGGAGCTATGGTTTTCTGTGGAAGTAGAGACAAAAAAGGTAATGTGAGAAGGCAGGCCTAAAATGAAAGCTATCAGTATGAATTCAAATATATATATTTATACATTTAAAACATGTATGCACACATATACTGATAGCATACACATGTCTACACTCTTCTTAAAATATCTCTATCTCTAAGGAGGGAAATATTGGTCATTTACTCATGACTATAAAATGAATTGGACTGTTTCAAGACCCAGCTAAAATCAGCCACTCCAAGAGAGGAGCACTTCTTAAAAGAAATGTTGGTTATTCTGGAACACTTAATACAGATATTCACCTTATGTTCACTCACAAAAACTTAATCTTCTCTGTTAGTCCGTTTGACATGAATTGAGGAAACGGAACTTGGCTTCCCTCCTTCCCTTTCCCTCTTATCTGCTCTCCCATATTAATGTAATGGGAACTCCAAGAACTCGGGCTAGTAGGATTTTGTTGACCAATTGCTTATAGTTCTGGTTCTATGAAAAAATGTTTCCAGTTCTAAATCAACAAAAATGAACTTTTGGGGCACAACCCAATTTACTCATTGCCCATACTTTACCCAAATGGTCCAGAATACTTTTTACACACTTCAAATTTTTTTAAAACTAGGTACACATTAAATTCTGAGCTTCAGGCACCACTCTATCTAATTTATATTTTTCACTGTAGCCTCTGCCTTTGCCCTCTTTTTGTTGGGACAAAGCTCCCAATTCATAGATTCAATTTAATACAATGGTCAGGACATGCCTCACCAAGAGGGGAAAATTCAGCAAAAATTTGAAGGATGTTGCCCTGACTGGTATGGCTCAGTGGATAGAGCATCAGCCTGCAGACTCAAGGGTCCCAGGTTCGATTCCAGTCAAGGGCATGTAACCTTGGTTGCGTGCACATCCCCAGTAGAAGGTGTGCAGGAAGCAGCTGACCGATGTTTCTTTCTCATCGATGTTTCTAACTCTCTCTCTCTCTCTCTCCCTTCCTCTCTGTAAAAAAATCAATAAAATATATTGGAAAAAATTTGAAGGGTGCAAAAAGTATTCTGGGAATTAAATTCCTTAATGACAAAAGTCTAGAGTCAATTTTTCCTCCCATTACAGACAACAGAAATACTTGCTTTCAACCTCCTATTATCACTTTAACTTATTTATCAGACTAAATGCAGCGGCCAGTAAGTAAAACCAGTATTGCTTCAGCATTCCCACTACATCTTCAATTTCCCACTTTAATCAGTCTCATTACTTCCATCCCCCATGAGAGAATTTCCCCTATTTCAGGGGCATAGTTCAGCAACTTCCCTCAATCAAAACAGAGAATATGACATCAGATTTTTTCAAAGTATGGTCCCCAGACTTAGCAGCATCAACATACCTCGAAGCCTGTTAGATGCAAATTCTTAGGCCCACTCCAAGCCTCTTAAAAATTAGAACCTCTGCGGGTACGATTCAGCAATGTGTTTTAACAAGACTTTCAGGTGATTCCGATGCATGCTCAAGTTTGAAAACCATGTTCTATTTGACTAAAATTATAGTTCAGAGTGAATTTCTTTGCTTTCCTAGTTATACACTGAGTTGTGTCTCCTCAAAATTCATAAATGGAAGCCCTAACTCCCAATGTGGCTATCTTTGAATAGAGGGCTTTTCAAAGACATAATTAGGGTTAAATAAGGTCCTAAAGGTGGGGATCCAATACAACTGGTGTCCTTATACAAGAAAGAGACATCAGAAATGACACAGAGAGGAAAGGTCATGCACGGTCATAGCAAGGCAACCATCTACAAGCCAAGATAAAAGGCCTTAGGAGAAAATAAAACCTCCCAACGTGGTGACCTACAGTATCCATAACGGTAAGAAAATAATTTTTTTGTTGCTTAAGCTATCCAGCCTGTGGTATTTTGTTATGGTGACCCTAGCAGTCTAATGCATTCTCCTTTACTTCAAGCAATATTTACTTTAATGTGTGTTTTTTTCTCCCTCTCTTTAGGTATGAACTGCAAATACTGGCCATTGTGAAAAGAAAATTCTCTAAACTTTCCTTAAGCATCTGCAAAACTTGTTCTTTCCTTAATCTTTCACCCATTTTCGATGACAAAGGGTTATTTGATACCCCACTCCCCTGAGAAGATAAACCAGAAGTCTATCCTGATTAACCTGTGAGAAATCTATTTTGAATAAAAAATGGTACTGCTTACGATATCCACAAATACATCCTTAAACATGACTTTGATCTACTCTTTACCCTAAGCAAACAATACACTACTTTCTCAAACTTTTATCTACTTATTTTCTCCTAATACAAAAATGCCAGATAACTAATATGCTTTTGAGCACACTCACTTTTACTTTAGTTCATAGCTAAGAACTTTTTTCTTTTATCCAAAGTAATGGAGCACATCATTAAACCTTCCAAAAAAAAAAAAAAAGTAAAAGACCATTTTAGCAAAAGTAGTGTTGCCCTGAGTACACACTTCATTAAAAAAATATTAACATATTATTATTAGCTGCCCTAGCTGGTTTGGCTCAGTAGATATAGCATCAGCCTGAGGACTGAAGGGTCATGGGATTGATTCCAGTCAAGGGGATATACCTGGGTTGTAAGCTCAATCCCCAGCCCCAGTAGGGATGCAGGTGGGAGGCAACCAATAAATCAATGCTTCTCTCTCTCCCCCTCCCTTCCACTCTCTAAAAATCAATGAAAAAATCCTTGAGTGAGGTCACACACACACACACACACACGTGTGCCAACCATATTCCTAAACAACCTAACCAGCCCAGGAACACTGCAGACACAGGCCATTTCCACATGCTTCCCTATGCTCATAGCAATGCATGGCCTGTTCGTGTTAAATCTCAACATAAAACTATATGATTGGGGACAGTTTCATATTTCAAGTGTGTAATGTGTGTGTGCATATGCACAGATTCATGTAACAAATTTAGATTAGCTAAATTGACAGTATGGACCACTGCAGTGGCCATATATATACTAAGAGACAACAACTAGGTATTAATCCAAATAAAAATAGGATCCTGTCTCTACCATATATTCATAATTAATTTACCATGGCACCTTCATGGTGTTACTTGTATCTTCTATAAATACAAATTATTAGCCTCTTTCTACTTACAACTCTAAGCTAATCAACTAGTCCTTTTATTTAATAACTAGAGGCCCGGTGCAAGACATTTGTGCACTGGGTGGTGGGGGGGGGGGGTCTCTCAGTCTGAATAGCGCCCTCTCACAGTCCAGGACCCATCAGGGGATGTCTGGCTGCCAGCTTAGGCCTGCTCCCTGCCCACCTCTAGTACTGGGAAATGGGCTTAAGCTGACAGTCAGACATCCCCCAAGAGGTCCTTAGCACTGCCGCAGGAGGGGGAAAGACTCCCACCACCGCTGCTGTGCTCACCAGCCACAAGCCTGGCTTCTGGCTGAGCTGCATTCCCCCTGTGGGAGGACACTAACCACCAGGGGGCAGCTCCTGCATTGAGCGTCTGTTCCCTGGGGGTCAGTGCACCAGTCATTCCGCCGTTCCGTCAAGTTGCATATTAGCCTTTTATTACATACTAGGGGCCCGGTGCACAAAAATTTGTGCACTCGGGGTGGAGGGAGTCCCTCAGCCCGGCCTGTGCCCTCTCACAGTCTGGGACCCTTCAGTGGATGTCCTATGATGGCCCCAGTCTGCCAGGCGCCTTTTGTGTGTGTGTGTGTGTGTGTGTGTGTGTGTGTGGCCACTGGGGACCTGCCCCCAGCCACATCTGAGGCTCGGAGCAGTCCTCCTGTGTGTGTCTACCTGCTGGGGACCTGCCCCCAGGCACACCGTGGAGGCTTGGAGCAGGCACCCCCTCGATGTTGATCTCTCAGACTCTTGCCCTCCCCTGCATGTTGTTCTCTTTTTTGAGCGTGGCCAGGGCTGGGTGCGGCCTGCCTCCCAAGCTTGCCTACTGCCCACCTTCCTCCAGCCACCAGAAAGCAGGGAAAACCCCGCCTCGTGGTCAGGCCAGCCTTTTCCTGCTCCCTGATCCTCGGAAGGGACCTGGGAAGCCGC
>PVJC01052523.1:0-11106 GCA_004026665.1 Murina feae
ACACACACACACACACACACACACACACACACACACAGAAGGCGCCTGGCAGACTGGGGCCATCATAGGACATCCACTGAGGGGTCCCAGACTGTGAGAGGGCACAGGCCGGGCTGAGGGACTCCCTCCACCCCAAGTGCACAAATTTTTGTGCACCGGGCCCCTAGTCATTCATAAATATCAATACCGTATTTTCCGGCACATAAGACGACTTTCTAACCCAGAAAAATCTTCTCAAAAGTCCGGGGTCGTCAATGGAGCCAGACGGAGACTGCAAGTGTCTCCAGTCGGCTCCTTTTTGTGCTGCATACGGTTTCTGTCCAGACTTTTTAACCCAGGAAAATGTTCTCAAAAGTTGGGGGTTGTCTTATACACCAGAAAATATGGTACTTGATCCCTAATAAGTGAGTTGGGACATATCCACACTGTAATGGATCTGTAATTATTATTTTTTTCTATATTTTATTGATTTTTTACAGAGAGGAAGGGAGAGGGATAGAGAGTTAGAAACATCGATGGGAGAGAAACATCGATCAGCTGCCTCCTGCACACCCCCCACTGGGGATGTGCCCGCAACCAAGGTATATGCCATCGACCAGAATCGAACCTGGGACCCTTTAGTCCGCAGGCAGATGCTCTATCCACTGAGCCAAACCAGTCAGGGTTGAACTGTAATTATTTGCATGAGAAGCTAGAAAAACAGTTGGCACAATTAAAACCTTAGACTCCAGGAAAGATAAAATAGGAATGAATAAGAACTAAGATTCTTCAAGTGCTAATTATGTACCAAATATTGTGTGTCTTCATGAACTATATAACTTAATCTTATTAACAACCTTGTGAAGAGGTACTATCATTAGCTCCATTTTTCTGAAGAAAAGAGCGCGGTGTAGCAATGTTAAGTAATCTGCTACAAGGTCACAGAGCTGTGAGCCTGGGTACAAAACCTGGAGTCTAACTCCAGGGCCAGTAATCTTCCCTTTATACCTTTTCTAAAAATATGTTTTTATTGATTTTAGAGAGAGAGGGAGGAAAGAAACATCATCGGCTGCCCCCCTGCACGCCCCCTACTGGGGGTCAAGGGGATAGAGCCCACAACCCCAGCATGTTAGAAAAAATATACGAAGATACATGGACCATGGATCTGAGTCTTCCCCAAACCTGATAGGATCATTTATGATCATAAACACTCACACTGCAGCCACCTTCCTTTCCCTGAGAAGAAAGGTTAAAGCATTTCCAAAATAACACACGTGAGATAAATAATAAAGGGAAAAAGGCTGTGGTTTCAAAACACACACACACACACACACACACACACAAGCGATAACTTCACTCATCCTTACCTACTCCTCAGAAAAATATGCTTTGCTTGTTTAATTATTTTTTCCAGAAGCCCTTCACTGGATTGTAATGAATTGATTTCATTTTTATCAAATGCTTGAGGACCAGAAAGTCTCATTCTCTTGTGGCCGAAAGGTGCACTCGCTGGATGAGGCATCATGACGGAACTTAAGGTCTGTTTATGAAACTGTAACAACAACAGTTGTTATAGACGATCAATACCCACACATTAATTACTACACAGTGCTCAAAGAAGAGCTCACATTTGGAAACATGAAAGCAATGGATCTGAACCACACAGAGGCAGTCTTGGCACACAGATAAATGCTAACACTGAGGCCATGAGTAATGCGAGTCTGAAAAGAGAAGGGTCTCTCTCAAGCTGTTTTTTTTTTTTTTTTTAGAAGTTTTAAAGTACAAGACCAAGTATCCTTCAGTAGATCTCACAATAGAACGCAGGCAGTCTGTACTAGTTAGTCCACTATACCCTCAATTAGAGGCTCCCAAACCTGGGTCCTTATAGAACCACCTGCAGATCTTGGAAAGAAGGCTGATTCTTGTACCATCACAAACAACTGAACCAGGCGTGGGGATGAGGTAGGGGGGATGAGGTATATATATTTCTATTAAAAGTTTCTCAGGGATTTTTTTATTGGCCTACACTGTAAATCAGCACTCTGGAAACACAGTTTTAGATAGCCTGTCAGTGGTTTATGTCCCGAGACAGCAGGACTATCCTGTTCACGGACTCTGGCAAGTTATTTCTCCTGATCATCCAATCAGAATCACCCTTCCCTCTGTACCCTTAACATGCGTTTCTTATACCTCCCTATAAAACATGTGGTATCTTTCTACCACTAGCAGCTATGCTAAGGAACCAAGACTGTATTCCGATCATCTCTGTATTCACCAAGCACACAGCAAAAATCTTTCTCATCATAGACAGTGAATGTCATTGTTATGCGATTAATGAGGACTTGGCAGAGGGGAGCTTGTGCGTAGTCACTGCCCTGGACATGCTCACCACAATGCAAACAAAAGTATTTCATTACCTCTCTAATCAGGAGATGCAAATTATGCTCCAGGACATAAAGGTGGTCCTCTGGACTTTGCTTCTCTGTAGCAAATTTTTGGGATTTCTTGTCATTTGAGGAATGACACAAAGAAATAGATAACTGCAAGCCTATTTATAAAAAGAAGTAGAACAGATATAAATAATCTAAACTATGAAAAGGCACAACCTGTCTTTATAAAATATAACCACAGCCCATTCTCAAAAGATACATTCTAAACTTAAAGAGGAGGCTTCAAAATGACTATTCATGAATGCAGTAAACTACCATTCAAATTCTGTTGACCTTGTGCTGTGGCTACAGACAGGTGAACAGAAGCTGTATGTTGATTAATTGTTTCTTCTTCCCTTTAAATTAAAAAAACTAACTAAGAAAAAAAAAGGAACCCAACAGAGTTGGTATCTGGTCTTACCAACTAGGCGAGACATACTCTCCCCTGCTTCCAGGATGAAGATTTTCATTCCTAAAACCCATTCCCTTGACAAGATCTAGGAAGATACTTCTCAGAATTCATGTAAAAAACAATTAGCTACAAACTGATCGCCAGGGGAAATCTAACTGCCTTTTAAGCATATAATTAAAATCTAATTTCCACAAATTTAGAAATATTTAGAAATAATAAATTAAGCATTTCCTAAGTGACATCTCAGATAGACAATAAAGCAGGATCCCTGAAAAGTCTTCCACACATGGAGTTAGCAGAGACACCTCAAAGCAACTGTGGTTGAATACTGGCCTTGCGAGTGCAAATTTTGAACATGTGCTGTTTAAAATCTGGAGTTCCGTTATTTAGGCCATAGAATCAGTAGTGTGGCTTGTGTTGCATGCTTTCCCAGCTGCCATTATGGACAGCACACCACCTCTTTGCTCTTACTGTTCCTTTGACAACTCTTTATCCCGTTCCCCAAATCACAAAGTCCTATTTATAAATCTCGAAAGGGTTGGCTGCTCATACTTGGAAAGGGCTGAGAGATGATCTGGTTTTTCACCACAATGTGAGGGATCTGTGATTTAATTTGAACAGCTTCCCGAGAGAGCTGTGCAAAAATTTCTTTACACAAGAGAACATTTTGTGCTGCTTCTAATTTCGTCTGCCAATGTGGGGAACCTGAAAGACAGAAGACATACACATGTGCAAATTATCTAAGTATATTATGCATTAACTAGCTTAAATGGTGATATGAATACATACAACAGAAGTTCAGAAACATCATATTACAGCATATACTTTCCAAAATATAGATATTATTACTTCTTTTACATAAAGAAAACTGGTAAATAAGTTTAACCTTTAAAAAAAGATTATACAGCTCTTTACTAATGGTTAATTAACAAATTATAAACAGTACATTTCTACTTGTTCTTATTCCAAAATACCTATTTTTCCTATCTATATCTATCTTTAGTTTATCTGTATGTTTAAGCTCAGTTAAGACTAAAAGTTAGAGGATAGAACATAACTATACCTGGTTTGGTTTTGGGCAAAGGCCGTCTGAAGAGATTAACTGTGCCCAGATCTCCTATGTCTGGAGCCTGTTTTTGAATGGAAACCTGTATTACAATACAAACACATACACAACTGTTAGCAAATCAGTCTCTGAGCTATTAATAAGAAATTGCTTGAAAAATACTCTGACAAATACCTTGATATATGCAGATCCCTCTAAATCACTAGGAATTTGAACATCCAAGGGACAGTAATCTTCAGGTATCTTCTTATCTAGATCAATATCTGTATTCTTTATTACTTCAAATGTACCATGATGGGGAAAGAGAGATCCTAGTAGGGTATTAAAAATAGGAGAAAAGCAATGAACACATTTAGCATACATTATTAAGTATAAAGTAATATTTCACATCCACATATTCATCTTAAAGTCTGGTTCAAACCCTTACAAAAAAATAAAAATAACTATCTATCTATCTACACACACTTTTTTATTGATTTCAGAGAGCAAGGGAGAGGGACAGAAAGAGAAACATCAATGATGAGAGAGAATCATTGACCAGCTGCCTCCTGCATGCTCCCTGTTGTGGATCAAGCCGCAATCTGGGCATGTGCCCCAACGGGGAATCAAACCGTGACCTCCTGGTTCACAGACTGATGCTTAATCACTGAGGCATGCTGGCTGGGCAAAATGAATGTACTCCTTGGAGATTAAACACTTTTGGAGCTCAGCCTCTAGAATCAGATTGCAACTGAAGTGTTCTAAATCCATTGAGAGAAGGACAAAGGACAGTGCGTACAATACACTTTTGAATCAGTCCCTAGATTTTTTTATGATTTTTTTTTTTGTTCAGTGCAAAAGTTTCAGTAAGGTGTTTTGACTGAATTATGTCAAGAGTGGGTGGTTACAAGTAATTGCTGTTTCATAAGAAAGGAAGATGGTTAAGATCTTCTTGCAATTAGAAGCAAATATAATCAAATCCTTTCATAATCACGGGTGACTATCCCACAGAAAGAAATGGGGTGAAGTACTTGCAGATAACTATTTGTTGGGAAGAATTTACAATGCCCACAGCTAGAAATTATAGCTTCTACAGACCACCTAACAAAATGTAAAAATGTCTTCTCATCTTGAATTCATCTTTGTAATGGGATTTTGCCTTCAGAATTCAAAATTTCCCAATTCACAGCAATGCTGAGGCACACAGGTCCTCCAATATTTGACTTACCCACGTCCATCTACCTTCTTTTAATTTTAGAATGCTGACTTGCTCTGGCAAATTAATCCTTTTAAAATACTGATCTACTAGCCCTGGCTAAGTAGCTCAGTTGGTTAGAGTATCAAGGTTGAAGGTTCAACCACCTGTCAGGGCACATATAAGAATCAACCAATGAAGGCATAAATAAGTGAAAACAACAAATTGATGTCTCTTTCTGTCTCTCTCCCTTCCTCAAATCAATAAATTAAAAACCATATATTGATCTCTACTATTATTAGCTCAACAATCACAGCCAAGGCTCCTTGCTTTATCCCTTGGCATTCAAAACCTTTACCCCACTGAGCTGTGAGTCTTATAAACTTTTACTGTATAGTTCCTCTGAATACAATTCAGCAGCTTAAAGACACTTTCATAAATACCTTGAGAAACCTGCATTTATAGCTCAACCACAAAGAATGTACACCAAAAGATGTGAATTCAAGATCATCAAACTTTGGTATATGCCAACGAAGTATATTCCTTGCAACCCTGGTTGAATGTGAAAAAGGTAGGCAAGGTGTTTTCACCATCCTCTCTTCACCCAGGATGTGAAAACAGCTTAACAGACTGAAGGGAGAAAAAACAAAACAAAATAGTAGAAATGCTTCTTTTCTCCCTTTATGCCCAGTTTTTAAAGGTTATAGGTGATTGCGAGTCCAGTCCTACCTTCTTATTTCTGACAAAAATGTCAATTATGATTCAGGTTATGTTAGCACATAAACCCTATCTTTGAACTTTCTGTTAAATGTATCCAAAGATTTTCACAATGAATCTATAAACTATCCTATACAATAAATGGGTAATAACGCAAATTGACCAAATGGTGACACCACCAGTTGCTATGATGCACACTGACCACCAGAGGGCAGATGCTCTACGCAGGAGCTACCCCTGGTGGTCAATGAGCTCCCACAGGGGGAGTGCTGCTCAGCCAGAAGCCCGGCTCATGGCTGGAGAGCACAGTGACAGTGGTGGAAGCCTCTCCCGCCTCTGTGGCAGTGCTAAGTATGTCTGACTGCCTGCTTAGGCCCATTCCCTGTCAGTTGGACATCCCCCGCGGGCTCCCGGACTGTGAGAGGGCGCAGGCTGAGCTGAGGGACCCCCTGCACCGGGCCTCTAATTTATATATATATATTTACCTAAGGCTATAAAAATAATTTAGCTTCTTCAGGCTAAATTTACAGAAGTCAAAACTTTAATATGTAACATGTAGCTGAGAAACAACATATTATAGAAGAATATGTAACATTGCAATCAATTCTGTATCTTATTTTTACAAACTTTAGTTTAAAAGCACAGTTTTTACCAGTAATTTATACCTGCACTTCTGTAGCTGAGATCTCCAAGAATTTTATCTCCAACTTTTCTCAGTTTCCAGTGTTGCCTTAATCTCAGAAGTTCAGAGTTGAAGTCTCTTTGTAGCTTATTTTCTTGATTTTCGGTAACTGATTTAGTCAGTCTTTCTGCGCCCTTCAATAGGATTTGTGCTGCTCCAGCAAGTGACTTCTTTTTAGATATCAACTGTAATGTCTGAGGATTCTACCAAAAACAATCCAAAAGTGTAGTTCTGTATTATTTTTAAATGATTTGAAAATTATACATTTTCCCAGTAACAACATACCTACTAAAGAGATTCCTAAATTAAAGCAAAGAGGGGGGAAATACACATAATAATATGTATTTTTTAAAAATAACCTTAACCCATTTCTTTGGTCAACTCAAATAAAGACTTATGTTAAACCAAAAACAGCACAACGGGCTTCGCAACAGAACTGACGCTGCATCACTCTGCCCAGCCTCAGTTAGGCTCCCTCCCTCTTGTGTATGCCATTCCTTTCCTGTGTCTTGACACCCCTCACGCACGTGTATACTCTTTAGTAAACTTCCGATTAAGGTCTATAATCCCTTCTTGAATTGTAACCTGTACGACGGCAGAAACCACTATGTCCACAGGCCCTAGAACAATGCCTGGCTCATTATGCTTTATTTAACCCTACCAGACCTGAGGCCCTGCACCTAACTGTCCCTTAAACCACACAAAGTCAATTCAAACACAGGGGCAGACATTTGCAATGGCTAACCATGAGGTTTGACCACAATTGGTTGGTTATTTTTAGTTTGTGACGCATTTTTTTCATGTACTAGGCAAAGTACCTAGGCAAAGCGGTATAGCAGCAGATTCGGAAATTACCGAAAAATCGATACAGCGGTCTGGCAGGGTTAATGAATAAATGAATGACTCCACTGACTATAGCTGTAAAATTATCTTATATTACAGTGAGCTACCTACATGCCTTTCAAATGAATACTGAAACCAAGCAGCATTAATATCAAATGTATTTCACTGAATGCTAATTTTTGGAAAACTGATGAGAAAGCAAAATCTATGTGCTGTATACACAAACATAAATATCCATAGTCACCACCAATTCGTGTAGTACATTAACCACACATACTTCCAAACGGAAAGCTTTCTGGCTATGTAAGAGTCACGATCATAAGTTCACAGCAATGTCACAATCATCCTTTGATCACGTTGGAGGACCTAATTCTACGTTCCTGACAAGATCAAGAAACTCCCGAGACTCCTTTCTGGAAGAAGCACAGAGGTGGAAAAGGCAGTGGGCTCTGCATGAAGTGCGGGAGGTCTCAGGTTGGCTCTCTAACCACTGGCTTTCCTGCAATCTGAACACATCACTGATCTCTCTGTAAGCTGAAGGAAGCAGATTTAATGATCTCTAAGAAGTCTTCCAAAGCAATGTTTCTAGATTCTGAAACTATTTCCACGTAATTAAGTAATTCACTTAATTTTATTTACAAATAGATTCTTGCAACCATTATTTCCTCTCCACACCACTAACTTGGTCCCGGTCCCGATGATTGCTTTCCTTAAAAACCTTCTCAGCTGACCTCCCTGATTTCAGGATCTTCATTCACCCTTTTTCCACATCCCTTTCATCTTTTTTTTTTTTTTTTTAATATATTTTATTGATTTTTTACAGAGAGGAAGGAAGTGAGATAGAGAGTGAGAAACATCGATGAGAGAGAAACATCGGTCAGCCGCCTCCTGAACACCCCCTACTGGGGATGTGCCCGCAACCAAGGTACATGCCCTTGGCCAGAATTGAACCTGGGACCTTTCAGTCCGCAGGCCGATGCTCTATCCACTGAGCCAAACCAGTTAGGGCCCTTCCATCTTTTAATGTTCAAACCGTGAATATACTCCTCATCAGGTCTCAATATCCTTGCTTTCAATATCCTCCATTAATTTGGCTTTTCTAATTGTTCCAACCAGGCTCTAAAAAGGAGGGGAGAGATTAGAAGGAAAACTGAGAAAATAACTTACTCAAGGTCACAGGGCTATTGAGGGCAGAGGCAGTATTTGAACGCAGGTCTATCAGACCCCAAAGCCATTCTGTCATAACATTTTTGTATAATATATTGTATACCAAGAATGCAGGCTGTAAGACTTTGTTAAGATTTGGGAAACTTCAAACTATTATATTGTTAATGAGACTTAAGTCTTCCAATGGTCACAGGAATATTAATAAAATAATACACTAGTATAAAGGATATACAGTTTTATGACTTTATGTTATACAGTTAGTCTTTAAATCTTCACCTGGACTTAATTTTGCATGAAATAAAAAGGGAACAGTAGGCACACAGCCTAAAAAGTAGTCCCGGGATTGAACGAAACGGTACCATTATCCAGCTGACGCCCACAGATACCTGTTTTGGAGGCAGTCCATCCTGAGACACGGGATCAAGAGTCATAAATTTTTTATCTCTAACAATACTGAGAACATCATAGAGAACGCACATCTCCGTCAGCGCACTTCTCAAATTGTTCCTCACTGAGTCCCAGGGCCAAAGGGAAGGTTGAAATTTTACCAACCCTAAAAAGAAAAAGAAAAAAAGAAATACGTGAATATTAGTTATAATGAATAGAATCTAGGAAGCCCAATTCAGAGATTTTAAAGTTCTAAAAGGAGAAATAATAAATTTTATTTCAAAATTGTATCCTCTTTTATCCTATGCACCCTCTACCCTTTCTTGAATCTTTAACAGTTAAGTTAGTATTCTTACAATGGCAAAACAAATTTTACCTAATATCCATAGGTTAAATCTAACATTACAACATGATAGATAGGCATTCAAATATCTATTTAAACTTATGTAGGCCTTTTAAATAACCTTTTCTTCCAGCTTTTAAAATGTGAATAAATAATTATAGAGAATTTCCAAAATACAGTAAAATACAAAAATAAAAATGGCCTATAATAGTAGCATTCAGATATTATGCACTATTACCATATCTTCCAACTTCTTAATCATTTTAAAATTTTTATTTTCAAAATTAAACTTCATGAACATATGCTTATTGTGTACAGTTCAAACAACAGACAGTTACAATGTAAAAAGTGAAAGTTTTCCTTAATTCCCCACCCTAATTTTCTCCCTCCTTGAGAGGTAATCATTATTAGCAGTTGGGGTGTATGGGTCCACATGTGTTTCTGTGTATTTGTATACATACTAGTGACATGGTGCGTGGATTCCTGCACATGGAAAGGAAATTAATTAGAAGGTGGCCCGTGGGGCGGGACTGGGCGAAGTGGGCCTGACACGCCCTGGAGCCAACCTCCTGCAGTCCCTCCCCGTCCCCCAGCATCTGAGGAGTGAGTGGGGTCCCTCTGGCAGGTGGGATCCCTTGGCCTGGCTGGCGGGGATCGGGCTGAAACCGGCTCTCAACATCCCCCGAGGGGTCCCAGAGTGCAAGAGGGCACTCTGCAAAGTTGCTGTCCTACAGGGTGTGGAAAGTAAATGCAAGTGTGCAGTAAACCAGATTCGGGGCCGACAGTGCCCCAGCAACAACATAACCCAAGGCCGAAGGTAGAGTCACGCAGCCCCGCAAGGAATCTCGAGCTCCTTCCTCTCTGGTTTCGTGGTGCATCACCCCAGAACCGCCAATGCCAAGTCACTGCAACTCGGCAGCTCCTGTGTTGAGCATCTGCCTCCTGGTGGTCAGTGTGCACCATAGTGACTGGCTGGATGGTAGGAGAGACACTTAGCATATTAGCCTTTTTTATATATAGATACTCCTATATTTCTATTACTTGCTTCCCCCACCCAACCACTACTTATTTGTTTTAGAGACACTTCCATATCAGCACATATAGATTTACCTCATTCTTTTACTAGTACTAGTGGCCCAGTGCATGAAATTCGTGCACATTAAAAGGGGATTAATTAGAGGAAATATTTTAATATTGCTATTTGCCCTTTCTCTATAATAGAAGTGTCAGAGATTAAAGAAAATTAGTAACAACAACAAAAAAAAAGAAAATTAGTAAAATGTATATGAAAATCTTCTTCCTGTCAGAGTCTGAGGTGCACCACGGAACCCAGAGTCAAGTCTTCAACCATCCACGTGCACCTCAAAATCACTCGACACACAAACCTGGATGGCCCCCTTTCATTGGGCTAGATCCAGACCCGGCCGGTCCCACCCTGTCAAGCCCTGCCAGGTGGGGGAAGGGTGCAGCCTCAGGTCCCCTGGGTGCCAGGGCAGGGGGAGCAACCTGAGGTCTCCTGTCAAGCCCTGCAGGTGGAAGGCACGACCTAAGGTCCCCTGTCAAGCCCCATGCAGGAGGTGGGTGGGCGCGCAGCCTCAGGTCCCTGCTGATTGCTCCTTAAGGCTCGTTATGGGAACTTAGCCTCAGCTGTGGGTGCAAACTGACCGGAGTGATGGTCAATTTGCATATTCCCTCTTTATTATATAGGACTAGGGGCCCAGTGCACAAAAATTTGTGCACTCGGGGTGCAGGGAGTCCCTCAGCCCGGCCTGTGCCCTCTCACAGTCTGGGACCCCTCAGTGGATGTCCTATGATGGCTCCAGTCTGCCAGGCGCCTTCTGTGTGTGTGTGTGTGTGTGTGTGTGTGTGTGACCACTGGGGACCTGCCCCCAGCCGCATCTGAGGCT
>PVJC01052524.1:0-11111 GCA_004026665.1 Murina feae
TAGTTCCATCAGAATTATACTGTACCTTGTGAAATCATTACAATTGGATTCTTTTAACATGAAGAAATATGTATTGCCACATTCTGATACATTATAACTGAGTTTTCTTATCTACCTACATTAATAAAAGAGAAAGATGAAAATAGACCATACCTTCATGACACCCACCAGCCAATCAGGAGTAAGTATGCAAAGTAACCCAACAAATATGGTGGGTTAATTTGCATAAGCAGGTGCCCAGTGGCCGAAGCAGGGCAGGATGCTTGCATCATCGCCATGGCAACAACTCAGGCATTCTACAATGCCCCAGTCACTCCAGGCCTCTGAGCAGTGTGAGAAGGCAGAAAGACAGCTCCAGCTGTAGTGAAGATGGTGCCTGTAGCCAGGGGAAAAGAAGGCTCATTCTTGCATGTATCTTCATGCTTCAGGCCTCTAGTATATATATAAAATCCTAATATGCAAAGTGTTCCCTTAGGAGTTTGACCACCTGGGAGTTGGATCACTCCTTATGATGTGTGCTGACCACCAGGGGGAAGCATGGAATGAAGGAAGGCCCCAGCTGGTGGCTGGCAGCTGCTAGGGATCCTCGTGTGCATGAATTTTGTGCACTGGGCCTCTAGTAATGTAATGATAGCCTAAAATAAGTGAAAACTATAGAGAAAATAAAGGAACATTTTAACACTGATATTTTGATCTGATAGATTTTTTTTTACTTTGTTCTTTTTCAGTATATATATTTTTTGGTATTGGTAAAACCAAAAACATTTTATTTAGAATTATACTAATACCAATAATTGTCTATCATAAAATTTTTATTCAGGTTACATTCCACTAAGATAATATGATTTCTTGAAAGTTACAGATGCCTAGAATTATAGATAGAATGATGTATTACAACTAAATATAAGCCATAATACATTTAAAATCAAATATAAATTGTTATGCTATATATTTTCTTTATGTCATATAAAATTAAGATCACCGCCGAAAAAGGTTGATTGTTCTTATTAAAAGTAAGATGTATAGTAATTCCTTTTTTCAAGAACTTTACATTGTAAAGGAATTAAATTTATTTTACATTAAAATATTTTAGTAAAGAAGTATCTCAATTCATGTTTTATTCAGTAATAAGATAACCCCCTTATATCTTGTGTTCACATGCTATAACATATTGCAAAATATCACCTTCCTTAGCTCAGCCTGAATTATTGTCGGCCCTACCAGAAAGTATAGGGCCATTAAAATAAAAGATAGTCCAATATTTTTTACTTTTATATAGTGAAGTTGATTTACATTTATTGGCGAATACCACGGTGAGTTTGCCTATTTGCAAAAATAATTTGTGCGTAACTCCCAAATCCATATTCTTGGTGGTTTTGCCACCAGTCATTCAGGGACGAGTGCAGAGAGGGGAGAATTTGAGTCACCTCCCCTGCACGTTGCAAACTGAGGTGCAACAGGGACGCTGCATTCCTCTTTCACTTCTCGTTTTGTATGTGAATGTCCCTTTTGCGATCTATTTAGTGCCAGGTTTGGGAGATTTTTTTTGCACTTCGGTGGTTTTATAATCAGTATTTTTCAAACTCAGTTCCTCATTAAAAAGAATCGATCCCTTTAACAAATGTGTACTGGTCAGAGGCCGAGCCTACAGGGGATAAACACCCCCAGGCATCCTCAAACTACGGCCCGCGGGCCACATGCCGGGTGTTTTTGCTGCCACTGCCTGTCCTGCTTAAAATAAGATACGTGCAGTGTGCATAGAATTTGTCCGTAGTTTTTTGTTTGTTTGTTTTTTTTAATTATAGTCCGGCCCTCCAACCGTCTGAGGGACAGTGAATTGGCCCCCTGTTTAAAAAGTTTGAGGACCCCTGCAAGGCTTACCCCTTCATGCCTCCAAGCAGCTCATCCTGCCACTAAGCAGAATAATCCTTTGCAGCTATAAACCTCTGCAGAGGATGCTTTGTGAAAGGTCTTCTGTCTTAATTATCTTTTGTCTTTTTGAGATTTATAAAAATTCTTTTGGATTATAAAGGTGCTATAAAAATGAAAAGAAAATGCCTCTTTGGAAGTTCATTATGATGCCATCTCTGGCATAAAAAATGTTTTATCTAACAAATGATAGACTAAGAATTTTGTGATGAGGAATTTTAGTGTTAAGGTATAATTAGAGTTATGGTTTTCTAATCATGAATTATCTTAGTATTATTGCAGTATTTTAGGCTATTTCTCAGGCAGATTTCTTTCATTTTTATGGAATCAATTATTGCTGAAAAATGTTCATTTAGACTCTTTAAATATCAGATGGAGTGTTGATTTATATTTTCATTTTACTGAAGTATGATTGAAAAAATAAAATTGTATATATTTTCAGTGTGATTATTTGATATACTTAATACTATGTAATGAATATTAAAATAAAGTTAGTCAATATATCTATCATCTCACATACTTACTGTGTGTGTGTGTGCTAAGAATATTTAAGATCAACTATATTGCTAAATTTCAAACATACAATGCATCATTATTAACTGTAGTCACCGTGCTATACATTAGATTCCAGAACATTTTTGTCTTATATTGAAAGTTTGTACATTTTGATACCATTCCTCCCACCCCAATCCTTGTCAATCACCTGTCTACTCTGATGTTTAGTAGCTTTTGTAGATGCCACCTGTGAGATTATATACTACTAGGGGCCCAGTGCATGAAATTCATGCACAGAGTGTGTGTGTGTGTGTGTGTGTGTGTGTGTGTGTGTGTTGGGGGGGTGTCCCTCATCATGCCACTGGCCTGCACCCTCTCACAATCTGGGACTGCTGGTTCCTAATTGCTCACCTGCCTGCCAGCCTGATTGCCCCCTAACAACTTTCCTGCTGGCCTGTTTGCCCCCAATTGCTATGCCCTGCTGTCCTGGTCACTCCTAACTGCCTTCCCCTGCAGGCCTGGTCTCCCCTAACTGCCCTCCCCAGCCAGCCTGGTCACACACACTGCCCTCCCCTGCAACCTGCTTGCCCTCACTGCCTGCCCCTGCCAGCCATCTTGTGGTGGCCATCTTGTGATGATGTGACAGCAGACATCTTGTGATGACATCATGTGACATCACCTAGGCTTTTATTATATAGGATTTGTCTTACTCTGACTTAGTTCACTTAGTATAATGCCCAGAAGATTCATCCATGTACTCACAAATGGGAGGGTTTCCTACTTCTTTATGGTGAATGACATTCCACTACATAATATTTTCTCTATCCACTTATCTGCTATTGGATACTTAGGTTCTTTCAGTGTCTTGGTTGTTGTAAATAATGCTTCAGTGACCATAAGAGTGCAGATATTTCCTTTAAATAAAAACTCAGAAGTGGGATTGTGGGATCATTTGGTAGGTTGTTGTTGTTTAATTTCTTAGAGAACCTCCATGCTGTTTTTCATTGTAGTTACATCAATTTGCATCCTCACTACATTCTTGCCAACACTTGTAATCTCTTGTCTTTTTATGATAGCCATTCTAATAGGTGTGAGATCCTATCTCATTGTGGTTTTGATTTGCATTTCCCTGATGAATAGCGATGTTGAGCATTTTTCCATGTATCTGTTAGCCATGAATATATTTTCTTTGGTGGGAAAATGTCTATTCAGTTTCTCAGGCCATTATTTAATTGGGTTTTCTGGGTTTTGCTATTAACTTTTTATGTATTTTGTGTATCAACTCTTAATCAGATATAGAGTAGGCTCATATTTTCTTTCATTCCATGGGTTGTCTTTTCATTTCGCTCATGTTTTCCTTTGTTATGCAGAAACCTTGTTTTTGGATATGGTCCCACTGGTTTATCTTTACGTTGGTTGTCAGTGTTTTGGGTGTCAAGTCCAAAAAATTGTCACCAAGACCAATGTCAGGGAGCTTTCTGATTGTGTTTTCTTCTAGGACTTCAATGGTTTCAGTTCTCATACCCAAGTCTTTAATTCCTTTTAATTTATTTTCCAGTATTGAGTAAGATAGGGCCTAGTATCATTCTTTTGCATGTAACTTTTAGTGTTCCCAGTACGATTTTTTGAAGAGACTGTTATTTTCATTGTGTAGTCTTAGCTCCTTTGGCAAAAATTAATTGACCACAGATACATAAATTTATGTCTGGTCTGTCTGTTCTGTTCCATTGATCTATGTGCCTGTTTTATGCCAGTGCTATGCATACACCAAGCTTTGTAGAATAGTTTGAAATCAAGAAGTGTAATGCATCTTCCTTTTTCTTTTTATTTTCAAGATTATTTTGGCTACTGCGAGTCTGTGATTCCATATAAATTTTAGGATTGTCCTATTTCTTTGAAAAATTCCATTGATATTTTTATAGGTATTTTATTAAATCTGTTTATCACTTTGGGTGGTATATACATTTAACAATATTCTTTCAGTGATGAGCATGAGATATTTTCCCATTTATTTTTGTCTTCTTCAACTTTTTTCACCAATATCTTAAAGTTTTCAATGTACTTTTATTTTTTTTTTACCTCATTGGTATTTTATTAATATTGAAGAAACTGTAAATGGTATTGTTTTTTAAAATTCTTTTCCTAATAGTTCATGATTAGTGTGATAAAAACACAACTGATTTTTGTATGTTGATTTTTTGTCCTGTAACTTTATTGATTTATTAAATTTTAAAGTTCTTTCTGGAGTCTTTAATGGTTTATATATATAACTAGGGGCCTGGTGCACAAAAATTTGTGCACTCAGGAGATCCCTCAGCCTGACCTGTGCCCTCTCACAGTCTGGGACCCCTCTGGGGATGTCCACCTGCTGGCATGACTGGCCAGCCTGGGTGAGGGGCTGATGGCTGTTTACAAGCTGGCCAAACCCCCAGTGGGGTCCCACACCCCATTGGTGTGTGGCCAGCCTGGGTGACGGACTGAGGGCTGTTTTCAGGCTTTCAGGCTGCCCACAGCTCCCATTGACCCAACGTCCCAGGAGGCTGGCTGGAAGCAGGTTTCTGAGGTTTATTTATCTTCTATAATTGATACACTGTTCCTTTAAGCCAAGGCCCAGGCAGGTAATGAAGCCTTCTGTTGGCTTCAGTTCAAGGCTTCTATAATTGAGACAATGTTGCAAATATGTTGTTGCCTGGAGCCGAGAGAAGCCCAGGCGGCTGGCAAACAGTTTTAGTCCTGCTGCAACAGAAGCTGCCTGTTTACTCAGCTCCATGAGTGCCAGCCTCTATCTTGGCTGGGTTAATTTGCATACAGTCACTCTGATTGGCTGGTGGGCATGGCTTAGGCACCCCAAAGAAATGGTCAATTTCAATATTACGCTTTTACTAGATTAGGTATCAATCTTCAAATAGAAGTACTTTTACCCTTTTCTTTCAAATTTGGATAACTTTGTTTTTCCTTGCATAATTTCTCTTGCCAGGAAAAGCAAACAAAAAACATTGACACAGACAATATTATGGTGTTTACCAGAGAGAAGGGTAAAGGAGACCAAATATATGGTAGTAGAAGATAAGACTTTGGGCGGTGAGCACACAATGCAATATACAAATGAAGTATCATAGACTTGTATAACTTGAACCTATATAATTATTGACCAAGGTCACCCCAATTAGTTTAATTAAAAATTTAAAAATGTGTTTCTTTATTTGCTATAGTCTGATAAGTCTTCAGGATCCAAGCCCTGTTGCCTTTCAGTGTTAGATGTTTTGGGCCCCATTCTTCACATGGAAGTCTTAAAAGTTAGGTTACTAGATATTGGGTCCAAATTCTTCTCTCCTCAGGAAGTAGCTGTGGGTTGTGAGTTCACTTTCAATTGCATGTTGCTGTAACAGGGGTGGGATTTATGGACACACCATATCTTAGCCTTTCCTATCCATTTTTAAAAATATATATTTTATTGATTTTTTACAGAGAGGAAGGGAGAGGGATAGAGAGTTAGAAACATTGATGAGAGAGAAACATTGATCAGCTGTCTCCTGCATACCCCCCCACCGGGGATGTGCCAGCAACCAAGGTACATGCCCTTGACTAGAATCAAACCCGGGACCCCTGAGTCTGCAGGCCGATGCTCTATCCATTGATCCAAACCAGTCAGGGCTTTCTTTTCATTTTTATGTTGCGATTTTCTCATTTGCCCAATGTAGAAGTTGCTCAGTAATTTCTGGATTTTTTTTTCCAGAAAAAAAAAATTGTTGTTGTTGTTTTTTATGTAGCTGTAGTTCCACACTATCCCTGGAAGAAGATGAATTCAGGAGTCTCCTATGTTACCTTCTTGGATCCTCTATGTATCTTTATTTTGAAGTTTGAAAATAGTAAAACAAATCAGTTCTGTCTGACCTAAATTCATATTTATCTGAGTGTTCCACCATAAATTCAGGATTTTTTTTATAACATTCAGGTAAATGAGCTTGATATAACAAGTTCAGGAACTGTAAATCTGGTTACTGGAATAAACATGTCTTAAAGATGTACTGACATTACATGTTTATATTTTCTCTGGAATCCCCAGACCAGGAATGTGCATAATTTGAGCCAGTGAATAAATTGTAACTTCTTTTTTTTTAAATATACTTTATTGATTTTTTACAGAGAGAAAGAGAGGGGGATAGAGAGTTAGAAACATCGATGAGAGAGAAACATCAATCAGCTGCCTTTTCCACACTCCCTACTGGGGATGTGTCCGCAACCAAGGTACATGCCCTTGACCGGAATCGAACCTGGGACCCTTCAGTCCACAGGCCGAGGCTCTGTCCACTGAGCCACACCAGTCAGGGCTGTGACTTGTTTTTTTTATTGGTGAGGTGTCCTCCATGCCCACACCTGTTACTGGAGGAAGTGGAATTCTTGGGGTGCCACAGAAATAAGAATTTCCTGAGGCCCCGATGGGAGGATGAGACATTGTGGAAAGACTTATTGATGATGTGATGTTAAGGGAGTTCCCTCCAAGGTCCTATCTCCCTCTCTTCAGCCATGGAAAAAGTCCCATTTTATCGTCAGCAGAGCTTTGCTCCACGTTAAAGCACAGTCCAGTTCAGCATCAGTCTAGGTTAGCTGTGTTTCCAGCTGCAGTCCATTACATGGGGCGTCTGCATGGCCATGAGTCATGCAGCTCCTAGGGCCATATGGCAGGAACAGGTCACAGGTCACAGACCAAGGGAGTACAAGAGGAACAAGAGAGAGGGGATTCTTTGTCTTGGGCTTATAACTGGGAGTTTATCCAATTAATCCTTCAGAAGTTCATATGCTGCTCTGCCCCCCTAGCTAATGATCTTTGTTCCAGATCAGATTGACAGACAAATACCATCTGTATGTTACTCTGACTTCACTGCACATACCCTCATCTCCCTTCCTGCAGTGATCTGCAGGAAATGGACCAGTGTTCCCCAGAGAGTGTAAAGTTGCAGCTTCTGGGCGGATCTGCCCAGATGATGCTTATCATGTCTGGCCTCCCTTTTACTCCTTTCCTATTATTAACATTAATAACTAGCTAATACAATGGTAACACTATAAGAAGAAAAAAAGGTGACTTTTCCGCATCACTGAGGAATTCTAGTAAAACTTTAGGGGACATTACAAATTACTTGATATTGTTCTATATGGTAAACTAGTAGCCAGGTGCAGAAAATTCCTGCACATTGAAAGGGAATTAATTAGAGGAACGCAATTTGGACTCGCTAACTAATATCAATAATATATGAGCATGGGGTAGTCCACATTTCTTAAATTCAAGGACATGAATTTTAGCTATTACTTTGCCAAATAAATGGAATTTACATATATTATTTAAAAGAGCATTCAGCTTAATATTAAAAACTCTGGCTATCAAGTCGGGTCTGCTTTCAACTTTTTGCCAGCGTTGTAAATTGTTTGCAATATCTGCCCATTTGGGGTTGCATGTCATGGTTAGGAATAAATCAGGCTTGCCATCCTTTGTACAATTGCCATAGCATCCTGACATCACTGCTGCATATTTCTGGGATGACCCTCAGAAGATAATGGAAGTATTATCATTTTACCAACCGGCACATTGTCATTTTCAGATCTATATTTGAGATAATCCATCAAAGGACCAAATTTTTCGAATTGCAACTTAGATTGGATGGTTTTTCATCAGGGAAATTTAGTGATAGGCAAAATTCACATCCAACAGTCATTCCACCACAACTATGTTCGAGGATTGCATCCTCGTGTACTCCATTTTCACTGAGAAGGCAGTTCCTACCAGTATTGGTAGTACTTGTTGATGACTGTTCTCTAGACATATTCTGTTGTTGCCACTGCCCTTTTTCAACTTCAAAGGCACATTGGCATTTTCTGTCAATAATGCCCGGGTTTTTTCGGCATCAGAGTAACATTTTTATAGGAGCTGGTGTTTAGATACATTTTGTCGCAGGTGACGCCTTCTTTCAAGATCAGATGCACGCTGCTGCTCTGCAGACATTTTCTTTCAATAACACCAGCATCTTTTGGCTGCAGAGGTACGTTGTATCAACAGTTGTTCTATAGATATAGTCCCACCTCTCTACTGAAAAGGTCTGAGACGCAGGTGAATGAGAGTCCTGGCTGTCAGGCCTCTGAGAGCTGTCTGACTAAAGGTTGATTCTGTGGGGGTGGGACTTCCTCCTCCCTGCTGTCAGGTTCCATAACTGTGATGAGGAAGCTAGGGTGATAGAGAGAGCCACACCCTCCAACCCACCCTCTCTCTTGCTCTGCTCTATGTCCAGTGGTCTCCTGCTCTTCCAAGTCCTTCAAAACTCACACTATCCACCTGCTCTTCTCCCACTCTGCTCTCTGCCAGCGAGGTCCCAGGTGCCCGCGGGCATGGCTAGGCATACCTGGCCTCGCCTCCCCAGGCACTTGGCACCTGTGTATGCAAATTAACTGCCATCTTTGTTAATTTGCATAGTTACTCTGATTGGCTTGTGTGCGTGGCTTGTGGGCATGGCTTGAGCATATTGGAGGGGCAGTTAATTTCTATGTTTCTATTTTATTATATAGGTTGATAGGAGACAGAACAAAGAGCAATGTCATTTAAAAAGCCAATGTGAAGTGATGCTGACCTGTAGTGAGGGAAAGAAAGAGTCTGATTAGTATTTATGATACTATTTTAAATAAGAGAATGTTAGACTGTTTCCATGAAAGTGCTCTAGCAAAATTCCCTGACATTTTTTAAGATATATTTTTGATTAACTTAATGAGGACAAAATGGGGAGAAAATCACAATTCAGAATAATTTAGAATAAAGTCATCAAAAACTTCAAAGTATTATACATATATCTTTTGAAATAGTATGATCCATTTCTAAGTCATATTTTACAGTGGGAAAATTATCAGGAGCATCTACAAGTCATTTTACTAAAACTGGAAAGAATCACATACAAATGTAAAGCCACTAGATCTTTCTATATAGACTTACAAAATATACTCAGGCTATTTTAACAAGAAAAAGAGAATATAAGAAACATATTCACTACAGGAAAGAATGAAACTTTAATGTTGCTGTGCAAACACTCTCCAGCGAGGGCCTTGGGAGGAAGTTTGCACTTGTTAGTGTTGGCATGTCAATCACATGTGTTTTCTATCGTTCTGCTAAGTGGCCTTGATCTCTTTATGTTGGGCAAACAAGATTCTCAGGTCAGAACTTCAGGGCTGTCAATCATTTTGGTATCTGTCTGGCAACTGAAAAAGGAAAAAAATACTTTCAAGAAGGTAAGAAAAATGTTAGGGAAAACATTAGAGCTTAAAACTAAATATACTGAAGCCAAAATTAAGGGAAAAAATGGATAAAGACCGAAAGGCAAAGCTGAGAGAATAAGTGAGGAAATGTAAGCAAAGATTGTGTAATAAATGGGTAATTTAATTGTGAATGGCAATAATTAGTAACTGTTACTCAACGTTTTTGTGCTAAAGTATCTACACTAATAAAAGAGAAAGATGCAAATTGATTGTACGTTCGAGACCCACCAGACAATCAGGAGTGAGTATGCAAATTAACCCAACAAAGATGGTGGGTTAATTTGCATTTGCAGGCACCGAGAAGCCAGGAGCAGGGCGGGATGCTTGTGTCATTGCCATAGCAACTACGCAGTGTTCCTCACTGCCCCAGATGCTCCAGGCCTCTGGGCAGCCTGGGAAGGTAGAAAGGCAGGTCCAGGCCAGAGCAAAGGCAGTGCCAGCAGCCAGGGAAAGGAAGACCCATTCTTGCATGAATATTCATGCATCGGGCCTCTAGTAATATAATATGAGATTATAAAGATTTCTTTTTTTGTATTATTTTAGACATTTTTGAAAGAATTATGAAAACAAAATGAAAGAAGATTGTAAAAATTACCATCAAAATAGTGAATAATACAGAGTTAGATAAAAGGCATAATTATTACAGGTTCTATAAGCCTTTCTCTACAGTTAAACAGGCTGGATTGTAATATAAAATGTGAATGCAATAAATACAATGAGGATAAAATGATTTCTATAGTAGTAACACTGGAAATAATTGTTAAGATCAAATTAAGAAAATATAATTCTGGCAGATCACATTTGGTTCTCTATCTTATGAAGTTTGAAGCAAAAGATAAACCATTATAACTATATTGAGGATGAGAAAGGTACACACTTTCTGTCTTTATAGAATTAAATGCTTGTCATTTCAGCATAACAGTACACTTTGAATTCAATAAATTCAACATTCAGTATTCTTAATTCTAACCATCTAATCTAATAAAAGAGTAATATGCAAAGTAAACATCACTCTGAGACACCTAGACCACACCCACCAGTCAAACCACGCCCACCAGCCAATCAGAACGGCTGTATGCAAATTAACCCAGCCAAGATGGCAGCCAGCAGCCACAGAGATAGAGCAAACAGGAGGCTTCTGTTGCACCAGCGATGGAGTTGAAACTGTCTGCCTAGGCTGGCAAGGCCTCTGCTCAAGGCAACAAAGTTTCAATTATAGAAGATAAATAAAGCTCAGCCAGCCTTGCTGGGACATTGGGTCAATGGGAGCTGTAGGCAGCTGGAAAATGGCCCTCAGCTCTTCATCCAGCCTGCCCAGCCATGCCAGCAGGTAGACATCCCCTGAGGGGTCCCAGACTGTGAGAGGGCACAGGCCGGGCTAAGGGACCCCCCCC
>PVJC01052525.1:0-11110 GCA_004026665.1 Murina feae
ATTAAGATTATCGTCAATACTGATGAGTCATCATTGAAATGAAGTGCTGAGAATCACCTGTGAACTTCCTTCCCAAGACCCATAAACCTGGTCTAATCACAAGAGAGACATCAGGCAAACCCCAATCGAGAAAAACTCCATTTAATATATACACAGTGCTGCTCACAACTGAAACTTCATTCTCCTCAAAAGTAAGGAAAGTCTGGAAAACTCTCATAGCTGGAAGAAGTTACAACATGACAAGAAAAATGTAGTGTGTTATGCCAGATAAGATCCTGGAACAGAAAGAGAACATCTGGTGAAAAAGAAGGCAATCTGAGTTAAATATGGACTCTAGCTAACACTACTGTGAATTGTAACGAATGTTCCACAGTCATGAAAGAAAGGGAATGGGAGTCACAATTTGCAGGATCTGTGGACATTTTGAGGAATTCAGCTTTTACTCCAAGTAATGTGAAATCTTTTGGTATGATATAATAAGATGGATTGTTTTAAAATCATTCTATATGCTGTGTGAGAAAAGAATGTTGGGGGTGGGTAGTAATGCTGGAAGCAGTAAGAATGGTTAGGAGGCTGTCACTGAGAAACAAGGATGCCAAGAGAAGATTGATGAACCAGGTGTGCAGTGTAAGAGAACACAAGAGGAAAAAGTTCCTGGCCTGAATCAGGTGGAGCTGCCATCAACCAATAAGAAGTCTTGAGGTGAAGATTTTGAGGGGAATATGAAGACAGTAATTAGAGCTACTAAGCCCTCAAGCGTCAAATAGATAGCAGGATATTAAGTATAAAATACAGGAAGATCTCCAGGTTGATATACGAATTTAGGATTGCTTCATAGACGCATGATACAATCAGGTAAAGTCAGACACAGATTTTACCATCTTGAGTATGAAATGTATGGCATTTTTTGTAACTGGCAGTCTTTGTTGCATATAGAAAATAAACATCTGACTGAATTAAAGGTCTGCAGGGAGCACAAAAGTTCCTCAAACAGAATTGGTTCAGTTGTACTCTTGCTCAGTTTTCCTTTTTCCTTTTCCATTTTGGTCACGTGAGAGCGTTCCCAGTCTCACTGCACACTAACTCTTTAGACCTGGGAGCTTACCAGTTCTGGGGGTGGTATGTGCCAGAGCCTCTAGAAATATTTTCTCCAAATGTTTAAGTGCTTCATCTCCAGCACTCTAGTTTTATATTCAGGGCACATAGTGGTATTGGCATAATTCCTGAGAATTCATTTTTTCCTTCAAATTTTTATCAATGCAGAGGGAAGTTTCAAAAGGTAAATGTATCTCAGAGAAATAACACCAACATTTGATTTCTTCATTTTTATGCACAAGAGGGCAAACTACAGGTGATCACCCAGTAACTTGTGATAACTCCACATATTATTTATAGGTTAGCCAAAATTCAACTTATAGTCAAATATTCTGTGTGTATAGCAAATTATCTTCCGTGCCTTGCATGGTTACATGTGAGATTTAGTTATGATCTGCCTGCAAGAAAAAAAATGTGGATATTTTAATATGTCCTTGAAAAAATAATGGAAATCATCTAAAAAGTGATTTTTTAAAAAGTATACTGCAGAAATAAAAAAAAATGATGCCTTGAAATTTGCTAGTTAATAAACATTGGCAAATATATGTTGCTGGTTAAAATGCAGCATATTTTTTCAATGTATAAACATCTGCAATATTTAAAGTACTAAGTTTTATTCCTGTTATGTGTCAATATGTGACTATCCCACACCCTCATACAAGTATCACCAAGAGACACATAATTTGCTATATACTTGAATGTTACTCCATTTTATTTACATTTAACATTATTTAATTAAATAAGTTTATTTAAAATGTTTAATCAATTTAAATAACAAATAAAAGCTATATATTTAAATAAAGGTTTTATATTTAGTTCATTAGATTTCCATTAACTTACATGTTTAGTAACCATGTCTATTTAAATAAATAATTATATTTAGTATATATAAATTAAATATTTATTTTTTAATAAATAGAATTATTTATTTAAATAGTAATCATAATATTAAGACTGAGTTATAAATACTTTTTTTTTGGATGGGGGGGATCTTGAAAATATAACAAAAGCCAACTTTTCTTCAGTGGTGACTATCTTTAATACAGAATGTTCTTCCGATGTATATATTCACATTGACAATTTAATCAAAGAGCCTGTCAGATTTAATATTAATGAAACACTAATGCCCTTTTCTATATTTATAACAATTCTAATAAAAAGTTCTACAAAATACGTTTGCATCCAGATCACAATAGGAAGTACAAAGTACATGGCTGTTAATTAACTTATTTCATGCTGGAGAATAAAGGACAGAGCTTATATGGTCAGAGCACCCTACTAGTTACACTGATTGGCTGGAGGGTCAGCTAGAGATGTGGATGCCATCTTGCAAACATTTGTCTACTTTAATTCGTTATCTTTCCTTGACTAAATCACCTCTTACTCAAGAGGCAAAAGGGGCAAATTTGTTAAGGAGTTGTGTAATTGTGTATTCATTCCATCTGCTGTCTTGTCCCCTCGTTGGCTTACTACTGCAAGCCCTGAGCAGTATGATGAATTTCGAGCCTACACTGGGTGCTGGAAAAATAATGGAGGATGAGGAGGATACAAGTATATTTTATATGCATGCCTTTAAAAAAATGTTCTTATTGATTTTAGAGAGAGAGGAAGGGAGAGGGGGAGAAGGAAACACCCATGTGAGAAACATCAATTGGCTGCCTGCTATACGCCCCCTACTGGGGATGTAATTCACAACCAAGGCATGTGCCCCCAACTGGGAATCGAACCAGTGACCTTTTGCTGCTCGGGACAATGCTCAACCAGTTGAGCCACACCGGCCAGGGTAATATGCATTCTTTTCAAACCATCTTTTGTCACCCTCTCTGTGTCTCTTGTTTTAGTCCATCATTGACTTGGTTTTGCTGTTTATTAATAAACTGGATTGGGTGTCAATTTATCACACTAGATTACAATCTACATACAGGTCTTCCAATTATGCTAGAATACTTGCAGAAGAATATAGCATATAATTATGCTATAATACTTGCAGAAGAATATTCAACTCTGCCCGTGAACAGGATTTTCTGATTAGAGAAATACTAAGGACTTCCAGCTGACTTATGTTTTTATTAAAGAAACAGTGGAAGTCAATATGAGTAAATTAAAGAAAATCATAAACATGGCCATGACCTAAAATTTCTGAAATTCAATAATAAAAGCTCTGTAAAAATCCAGTCTGGCTGGTATCAGTGAAAACGTATAACACAACCAGAAGGAGGCTATGTATTTCAAATCATGCTGTGTCTGCCTCAGGCAAGTTAAAATATAAATAACCTTGCTACTAGAATTTAAAACTTAATTATAAAACACACGATTTAGGAGAAACTGAAATCCCAAATATGTGTTCAGTACTGCTAATTGCTGAACACATTTGTACCTTTAATTTACTCAAAACCTCTTTAGCATCATAAATGTAATGCTTGCCCTTTAATATTCCAAGTGCACTGCTAACGTTTTAATAGCTATCAACAGCTGCTACAAATCCATTTATCCCCAGCACAGAAAGCTATTTCATCAAATTTTAATTCCAAGGCCCTATACTCTAGCATGATCTTCTTGCATATGCTTTATGTGAGCACGTGATCTGCAAAGAGTGTGTGAATTCAAACCTCATTGAAGACAAATTAACAACATGAAATACTAAGTTAATAATATTATTTGATTTGAGGATGATTACAGAATTTTTTCAGAGCCTGCAACATTTTATTTCACATTATAAAAATGTGATATGCATTTAATGAGACAACTTTTTAAAAGTGACTTGCAATTTTGTTGCCACCTGGTTGAGAATGGCTATCAAGATATTTTAAAAGTTACACATGTAAACAAATTCCTGAATAACCAAATTTTATTTTCAGGAAAACCTAAATAGGAACACAAACTCATATGAATTACCCAATTTTATGTAGCCATTGTGAATATTACACTGTCAATAAATGCTTTAGTAATACATTGTCCAACAAAGATGTGCTAAGTTCCAAGTTTTTCTAGAAAGAAATATTATTTTAATAATGTGTGTTCTTTTTAAATTGTTGGTTATGCCCTAACTGGTTTGGCTCAGTGGATCAGCCTGCAGACTGAAGTGTCACAGGTTCGATTCTGGTCAAGGGCACATGCCTAGGTTGTGGGCTCAATCCCCAGTAAGGGGTGTGCAGGAGGCAACCGATCGATGATTCTCTCTCATCGTTGATGTTTCTATCTCTCTCTCCCTCTCCCTTCCTCTTTGAAATCAATAAAAATTATATATTTTTTTAAATTATTGGTAATATCAATTGATGGATACAGCATCAGGTCACATACTGGGTTGCAAGTTCTATCCCCAGTGAAGAAGCATATGGAAGGCACCAATCAATGTCTGTCTCTTACATGGATGTTTTCTTTCCCCATTTCTCTCTCTCTCTCTCTCTCTCTCTCTCTCTCTCTCTCTCTCTCTCTCTCTTTCTCTCTCTCTCTTTCTCTTCCATGTCTCTCTCCCTCCCTCCCTCCTCCTTCCTCTCTCTAAGCATGTTCTTGGGTGAGAGAATTAGGGAAAAAAAAGAGTTAGAACCTACCAGAGGCAGTAGCAGTGGAAACAGAGAGGAGGGGTCAGATATGATAAAATAAGAGTTGACATCTGAAAGACTTGCATGCATGCATAGGAGAATAATCAGTGGACACGGGAAACTGGGGGTTAGGGAGGAGGGGGGGGTAGGGCAAGGGGAAAAATTGAGATCTATCTATCATCTGTTGTAATACTTATCTATCACTTGTTGTAATACTTTAAGCAATGAAATAAAAAAAAAGATTAAAAAAAAAAAGAGTTGACATCGACAGTACTTGTTCACAAATTGAATATAAAGTGAAGAAAAGTGAGGACTCCAGAATGACCCCCACAACTCTGATTTAGATATCAGGATGGACAGTGATTATATTCGCCAAGAGTTTGAATACCCGGGCCCTGTCTGGTTTAGCTCAGTGGTAGAGCATTAGTCCATGCACTGAAAGCGCTGAAGTTTCAATTCCAGGTCAAGGGCATGTACCTGGGTTGTGAGTTTGATTCCTGGCCCAGCTAAGGCACATGCAGTGGGCAACTGATAGATGTATCTCTCTCACATTGATATTTCTCTCTCACTCTCTCTCCATCCCTATCTTTAACTCTCTCTAAAACTCAATGGGAAAAATATCCTCAGGTGAGGCTTAACAAACAAAACAAAAAAAGAACTAGAATACATAATACATGGAAGAATGAGAATTGAGGAAAATAATAACTACGATTTTCAATACTTTTAGTTTCAGGTCTCCAAAGGATGATATTTAGGTCATTCTAAATATTTAACATAATGTTATATGTTGGGTTTAGACCTCAGGGAAAATTGTTAAACTGTGGAGATTCACTATAAGCCATTAGCTTAGACATAGAAGTCAAGTGTAATGAAGTTTGATGAAGAAGCCCATTCCCCAAGAAGTTTCCCAAAAAGGGCAGTCAAACAGAGAAGGGACAACATAAATGTTGCACAAGCACTAGGAATTGTTAAAGGGTCTTTCTTACTCAGGGAAATGATAGACAGGAGATGAGGTGAGAGGTCCTGGAATAAATGAAGAATCGATAAATATACATACACACACATTACATACATGCATACCTATATATATACATGCGCAGTAGTCAATGATGTATGAAAACCAAATGTTTAATTTCTTGTGCATCAAAAATAATTAACTACAGACTTAATAAGTGCCTATTAAAAACATTTAAGTTGTTCTATATGAGATGCCTTTGCTAACTCCACCATGGAGACACTATGTTCTAAAAACATATTTTTATAGAACTTTAGGTTTCCAGTAAGATTTCTTTATTATAATACTAGAGGCCGGGTGCATGAAAATCATACTCTGGAGGGGTCCCTCAGCCTGGCTTGTGCCCTCTTGCAGTTCGGGAGCCCTCAGGAGATGTCTGACTGATGGCTTAGCCCACTCCCACCTATGCTGTCAGTTGGACATCCTTAACACTGCCACAGAGGCAGGAGAGGCTCCCACCACTGCTGCTGTGCTCACCAGCTGTGAACCCAGCTTCTGGTTGAGTGGCACTCCCCCTGTGGGAGTGCACTGACCTCCAGGGGGTAGCTCCTGCGTTGGGTGTCTGCCCCCAGGTGGTCAGTGCATGTCATAGAGACAGGTAGTTCCACCCTTCAGTTGATTTGCATATTAGCCTTTTATTATATAGGATCCCTTGGAATCATCTTACTCTTTTATAGCACTTGCCACCTTAATTTTACTTTTAAAAATTACTTATTAATGTCTATCTTTTTCACTATACCATGAGCTTAATGAGAGTAATACCATGTCTACTTTTATGTAGCATATTTCCCAGGTTCATAGAACATTCATTGGCACAGTGTTTGTGAATGAATAAATTAACTTTTCAAAAATGCATGCATTCTTCATTAGTTGAACAGAAAGATCTAAGAAAGTTACATTTCTATAGTTCAGCTTTTAAAATAATTTTTTATTGATTTCAGAGAGAGTAAGGGTGAAGGAGAGAGAGAGACATCAATGGACCAGCTGTGTGCTGCATATCTACTCCTGGGGGGTCAAGCCCACAACCTGAGCATGTGCCCTGAGTGTGAATGGAACAGTGAACTCCTGGTTCATGGGTTAATGCTCAACCATTTAGCCACACCAGCCGGGCATATGTAGTTCATTTTTCAAAATTTGATTTTATTTAAGATTTAGCCATATGTCAATTTGTGATATATAAAATGTAACTATTTAAAATTTTCTTTTAGCCTAATGATTAATTCCATCTACAAAATAATTCTACTAATTTTCCTTTATCACAAAGCGTTTCTTTAACTAACTTAACTCTACATTTTTATCATTGACACCACCATTTGTCAGTAATGATAATGATCACAACATTTATAATCTTTTCCTGTACCAGGCATGGTACTGAGTGATTTACATATACTCTTAAAATTAATCTTAGAGAAAGCACTGTAAATTGGAGTTGAGAAGGAGAGAATGCTCGAAGTCAGGGTAGCAAATTGCTGCTATCATGCAAACTTTCGTTTGACTCCAAAGTGTGTACTTTTTCTAATCTTCTTGCATGGATATATTTATTGATTTTTAGAGAGAGATGAAGGTTGAGAGGAAGAGAAAGAGAGAAACATCAACTGGTTGCATCCCATACATGCCTTCATTTGGAATTAAACACACAACCTTTTGGTGTAAGGGAAGACACTCCAACCAACTGAACCACCCAGTTGGGGCCAAAATTCTTACTTTTAACATATTTTTTTTAGGCATCATCTTGGAAAATCAATTGGAATAGCAGCTACTATAAGACTTGTATTCTAACTCAAGGTTATAAATCATTTATAATGTTTTTTGCCATTCACTCACCAACACAAGCAATGGTTAATTCTCTTACCCCTGAGTCCAATATGAACTCAGCCCATAGATTAAAGTCTAGTCTTACTTCCCCTTCTCAACAGCAGCACCCCTCCCTCTCCCATCATGTTTCTCTCTTACCTTCCCTGAAACATGACAGCTCATCACCAAATACGTTTTTACAATGTGGCAATTACTTGCCCTTCCCTTTCAAGAACAAAGCCCACATTTCTTCAAGCGCAGGTGTGACGCACCCCATTCAGAATTTCCCAACTGACTAATGGTGCCCCACGATTGTCTTCCCTTTCCCTTTCTTTTATTTCTCTCCGCCTTTCTGAAGATCATCTATATCTCACTCTCAGGAAATTCACTCCGTTATTTACTCACTCCATGTTTTTCTATTTATGGTTACTGAGTATGTATTTGGTATCTGGTAGGGATGTAGATGCTACCAAATGGTGGTGAGAAACAGAACGAGGCTGGTTTACTTGTGATCTGGTCAAGAGTAGCTAGACAGCTACTTTGGATTGAAAGCGGGGAAAGCCTCAATGAGGAGGGAGGGTTTGAACTGAGACATGAATAGCAAGAAGCCAACCTGTGCAGAAAGGAAACAAAGTATTTCAGATGTCCATTTTAAAGGCACTAAAGAAAGGAGGAACGTGGCATGTTTGAGATACAAAAAGAGGCACCTATGGCTGGAGCATAGTTGGGGGGATGGGGCAATGGTAGAAGATCAGGTTAGCGATCCAAATAATGGGAAGGAATTTTTACTTCCTTGCATTGGAAGTCAATGGATGATTTTAAAAAGGGGAAAAGCATGATCCACTTTCTCATTTTCAAAGATCGCTCTGGTTACTAAGTGGAGAATGGCTTGCATGGAAACAAGAATGGATTGAGAAAGACCCCAAGAGAAGAGTACAGGCAAACGATTAAGATAAAGAGAAAACAGTCACACTAGCAATGTGCGTTGAAGAAATGGGCAACATGCCCTACTGCTGACCTGAATAGGACTTAAACTCTTGAGCAGCTGATTGCATAAACAGACTATTTGGTAGGTTAGAGAAAAGGCTGAGGCAATAAATAGATGGGGGGCAAAAATAGGAACCCCAATTTAACTATGACAGGTTTGACATGCCTATGCAACATCAACATAGTGACAGGAAGTAGCTAGCAGGATGTAAAAGTTTAGAATTCATATAAGTAGTCAAGACTAGAGAAAGAAATGTAGGAAACGTCAGCAATTGGCTGGCAATTTTAGCCATGGGAAATGATATTGGAAAAGAATGAATGCAGTGATCCCAATAGAGGGCCTGTAAGATAGAATTGCTCAATTTTCTGTTTTATTTTCATGTAACATGGGTCTGCTCATAAGATGACACAGAGGACCCACATAAAAGGGACTCTATACAGACCCAAAGATTATATGGCTGGTTAACTCATTTTAAAAAATGTATATTATTGATTTTTTACAGAGAGGAAGAGAGAGGGATAGTCAGAAACAGTAATGAGAGAGAAACATTGATTAGCTGCCTCCTGCACACCTCCTACTAGGGATGTGCCCCCAGCAACCAAGGTATATGCCCTGGATGAGAATTGAACCTGGGACCTTTTAGTCCACAGGCCAATGCTCTATCCGCCGAGCCAAACCAGTTAGGGCTCCCCCACTTCTTTAAGACATATCTCATTTATAATGCCATGAAGATTTTTTAACCATGGACATTAAAAGCCAGAACAAATTATGTCTAAGAAAGCACTATGTGTTTTAGTTTAGAATTTTTGTGTAACAATTACCTAGATACATATATACACTGAATTAGTATGGGTGGGTCACAGGGGAAGTCTTGGAATCATTAATCCTCCAAAGTCAAGGACGAGCAAGTTCTTTTTCCACAAACATCTTCCTTCTGTAACCTGTGGTTTACATTTTTGGGGTTTCTTACTGACTTTTGCCCAACTTACGTCATGGGCTCCCAGATTTCTTGAGTACTGTCCTTGGTCTCATATTTCTTTTCACCATAAAATGACCTCTGCTATTACTGACAACACACAGGCTTCACTGCAAATGATCTACGAACAGTTTGGTTGCACTGTTCTACACCGACCTCGGGTTTTTAATGCTCTTGGTTTCCTCTGCGTTTTGTTCTCTGGTTCAGTGACATCCACTATCACATTATCTTTTTGTTCCGCATCTTTTATTTATTGTCATGTTGACCAAATCAGCTACTGTGATTACAATATTCAGTGCACACACCAAGTACCCACATTTTGTAGTCAGTACTAAATTATTCGGTCTTTTCTAATTCCTGACCTATTAATTTTATTATGACAATTACCAACTATATCTCAATAATAAACACCCACTGTGCTCAGGGATGTTGGGGATATTGTCTTTATGACTATGGAGCATCTATTTTTATTGTCCCTGTCATTTTTTACCGTTAAGGCACAAATTCCAACAGGCGACCCTATAAACAGTTATATATTTTTCTCTGTGAAACTTTTTCCTTCTGTCTACAAACTTTCCTCTTAGGTATATTTGATTGACAGAGAATACTTCTGAGCCTTTGCACACATACATAAAACTTGGCTCAAGTGGAGAGAGAGAAACTTTGCATCTTCTCCTCACGTATACTTCTACGTGTTTCTTAAAATTAGACTGTTTACTTCCATTCCAAGCACAGGTTTTTGGAAGAATATTCTGCGAGAAAAATCAAAGTGTTTGTACTGCATCTGATCATTCATTTTATTTTTACAACCCAGCAGCCCGATTATCATCATATTAGAGATGCAAAAAGTACTGTGTGCCGGTGAGTTAGTGCTGGAGCTCGGGTTTCAGGAGTTTCTTTGAGTCTCAGAAAGCCTTTACGAAAAAGACTAATTCATAAATCAAATTTCTTGATGTATGTTTAGGGATAATAGAAGTCGAGTGTTGGAATTTTACCAATTGGTAAATAGTATCAAAAATATGGGTATGTCGGCACTCAAACTAAACTTTACATAGAAAACTTTCAAACTTGAGTTTGAGAAGGAAAATTTTTATCTCTTAACCTCAGGCTAAAAAGTATACAGAACAGCATAAAACTATGAAGATTTTTTTTTGAAAAGTATAAAATATGGGTGATTATGCAATCCAGCATGCATTGCAGTGAAGGTGAACCACTAATGAATTGTTTTTGAACTAAGGAAAGAGGGCTACAGGACAGAGCTTAAACCATCTAGGATTCTAATGTTGGCATCCTCAAACTACGGCCCGCAGGCCACTGCCTGTCCTGCTTAAAATAAGATATGTGCAGTGTGCTAGGAATTTGTTCATAGTTTTTTAAACTATAGTCCGGCCCTCCAACGTCTGAGGGACAGTGAACTGGCCCCCTGTTTAAAAAGTTTGAGGACCCCTGGAACTTTAAATTGGCATTTAATTAGTGAATGTGACCATTCTCTTATGATACAACATTAACTAGTCAGTTATGAAGTTATTAAGATAACTCAAGTTGTTAAAAATTTTGTCAACCTTTTTTAGCTTGGTATTTGCTTCTAATTATGTAAATAAATAAAAATAAAGCAAGAAAAGAAGGAAAAAAGGAAGGAAGGAAGGAAGGAAGGAAGGAAGGAAGGAAGGAAGGAAGGAAGGAAGGGAGGGAGGGAGGGA
>PVJC01052526.1:0-11107 GCA_004026665.1 Murina feae
CCCCCCCCGAGTGCACAAATTTTTGTGCACCGGGCCCCTAGTATTTTATATGAGTGCTGTAATTATACAGTGCTTCAAAAAGCCTACTACCTAGCAAAGTTTCAGGATGTATTATCCTTTAATTTAGACTTCAGATGGACAGTAAATGAACCCAATGACTAAAGATTACTAAGTTGATAATTCAAGTAGTTACTTTTTTTATTGAGCAGAAAGGAAATAATTTTACCATGTACAAAACACAAGGGTTGGTTTAAGATCTTAAGAAATAAATTTAACCCATAAATGGCTGAATTTAATTGACATCTTTAAAAAAGATGGTTCCTTATCCTTGGAGATCTAAACCACAATGTTGGTTTAGATTATTTTCCATAGGCCCACTGTCTTCAGATTAAACAGAAGTAAAGTAAAATAGATTTTAAACATTAATGACTCCAGGCAATGTCAGGGCAGAACAAATAAGTGAAAGGCAAATCCAGATTTCACACACTATTCTGGAAAAGACTCCTAAACAGCAGTTCAGCAAGGGCTGCCTCTCTGTGCCCTGTGTTGTTTTTATTGTCTTTATGCTTATGTTTAGATGGAATAACTAAAGAATGCAATGCATGCTTTTGCCGGACGATTAAAAAATGAGAGACTTTATATGTGAAAACACTCCCATACATACAGATAAAGATGCTCTGAACAAAAAAAATTAAATATGTGGAAAAGAATAAGAACAACAAAAAGAAGAGGACAAGACTAGGAGATTAGCTTGTACGGGTGCACTAATGGAATCTAGAGTAATTTTCACATATCGTCACACCAAATCACATCTCTATTTGTCTCCCTGTCACTCTCTCCATGTTGACAAGTCAGCCTTGACTGACACTATTAACCCTGGAATGGCTAAGCATTCTTGAACGAGGGTGTGAGAACAAAAGAAGCTGAAACTGTTCAGAGCTATAAGTATAGCTGAAAATTAAGAGTGCAGTCTATCAATGTTCTTTCCCTAATGGAAGTGTGATGTCTGAGGTTCACATTGGCAATGAAACATGAAAATGCAAGAAATCTATGCCTCTAAAAATTTTTCTAATTTAGAAAATTAGAGGCAATGTTTATAGAGTGGAGTCTATTTATAACTGAAAGGATACTGAAAAGGCCTCCATATGTTCTTTCTTTAAAAATGTTAATATTTCCAAGAGAGAAACCAAGATGGCGGCATAGGTAAACATCTGAAATTGCTGCCTCCCACAAAGAGTTCAAAAATACAACTAAGAGACAAAACAGACCTCACCCAGAACCACAGGAAGGCTGGCTGAGTGGAAATTCTACAATTAGAAGTAAAGAGAAAAGCACACTGAGACCCAGAAGAGGTGCACAAGTAAAGTGCAGAGGTGTGGAGGCGTGTGCAGGGAAAGGGCTGGCAACTGAGGATGTGGTTGTCTTTTTCAATCAGGAGTCACAAGCCCCTGACTGCTCTGAACTCCAGTTCCAGGCAAGTCTCTGGGGACCCAGACTCATATGGGAAGAAACTTGACTATGTGGCATCAGGAGGAATTCCAGAGCAGCTTTCTCTCAGTGGTGCTTGCAGCAATTACCTCGGGACACTGAGACCCAGCACTTCTTATGGCAGGCTGAAGATCAGCCATAGCTGTTCCCTCTGCCCTGTTGATTCCCTGAAACCCTTCCCCACCCAAGCTGTGCCCAGAGCCTTTTGCATATGAATGACCTGGCCCTTTGGAATCTACAATTACCTAACAAACTGCATCTGGGTCAGAAAGACCCAGAACATCCAAAAGACGGCCCAAGGCTCCACAGCAGCTTGCATTGCTTCACAGCTGGGCCTCATCTGGGCACCTCCAAATCCCAAACAAAGAGGAATCTGAAGATCTCTCAGTAGCTCCTGCTGGGTAGCCTCAGGCAGAGGCTAAATTAGCACCTCCTTAGAGATCCAAGAGCTAGTGTACCCAGTGGTCAGAGTGGGACCATCCAGATCACAACTCCTCAGATCCATAGGGACACACTCAGGGAGCAGACTCAGTGAGCACCAAAGCCCCACTGAAGCAAGTCTCACCCCATAAGGGTGTCTCCAGTACAGAAGTTCTCCCACTGTAGACACAGCTGATTCTCACAGCCAATTGGCCTGGAAGTCAATTCCAGTGATACCTTCAACAATCAAGGCTTAACTACAAAAAGATGATGTACAAAGCCCTCAAAGGGCTGCACCAAGAGTATCCACCTCAGGTAATTGGGGAGGCTGAGCCACTGGGCCCTATAGGACACCTAGCACAAAAAGCCACCCTATCAACACAGGGAAGCAACCAAAATGCGAAGACAAGGAGACAGGTCACAAATGACAGAAATGGAGGAAAGCAAACTACTAGATATAGAGTTCAAAACCATAGTTATAAAGTTTTTCAAGAATTTTATACAAACTGCCAATAAACTTAGTGAGACCCTCAATAAATCTAGTGAGACCCTCGAGGATATGAAAAACGACCAATTAGAAATTAAGCATACACTGACTGAAATAAAGAATATTATACAGAGATCCAAAAGCAACTAGAGGATCGCAAGAATCAAGTCAAAGATTTGAAATACAAAAAAGTAAAAAACGTCCAACCAGAAAAGAAAAAAGAAAAAAGAATCCAAAAATATGAAGATAGTGTAAGGAGCCTCTGGGACAACTTTAAGCATACCAACATCAGAATTATAGGGGTGCCAAAAGAAGAGAGATAGCAAGATATTGAAAACCTATTTGAAGAAATAATGACAGAAAACTTCCCCTACCTGGTGAAAGAAATGGACTTACAAGTCCAAGAAGCGCAGAGAACCCAAACAAAAGGAATCCAAAGAGGACCACACCAAGACACATAATAATTAAAATGCCAAGGGCAAAAGACAAAGAGAGAGTCCTAAAAGCAGCAAGAGAAAAACAGTTAATTACCTACAAGGGAGTACCCATATTACTGTCAGCTGGTTTCTTAACAGAAACTATGCAGGCCAGAAGGGAGTGACAAGAAATATTCAAAGTGATGAATAGCAAGAACCCACAACCAAGATTACTTTACCCAGCAAAGCTATCATTCAGAATTAAAGGTCAGATAAAGAGCTTCACAGACAAGAAAAAGCCAAAGAAGTTCATCACCACCAAACCAGTATTATATCAAATGCTGAAAGGTCTCCTTTAAGAAGAGGAAGAAGAAGAAAAAGGTAAGATAAAATTATGAACAACAAATACATATCTATCAACAAGTAAATCTAAAAATCAAGTGAATAAATAATCTGATGAACAGAATAAACTGGTGAATATAATAAAATCATGGCATAGAAAGGGAGTGGACTGACAATTCTGGGGGGAGGGGTGAAGGTGGGGGGGTGCAGGAAGAGACTGGACAAAAATTGTACAACTATGGGTGAGGACACTGGTCGGGGGGAGTGTAAGGGAAGAGGGCGGGGTGGGAACCGGGTGGAGGGGAGCTATGGGGGGGGGTAAAAAGAGGAACCACTGTAATAATCTGAACAATAAAGATTTAATTTTAAAAAATGTTAATATTTCCTAAGTTTCTTTGAGCACCACATTTCTAAAGGTTCCAGTTGCAGACTGGAGGCTCACACATTGAGGAGCACTTATTGGAACTCTATGCTGCTCGATGCTGAAGACATTTTTCTTGGGGGACCAGGCTGTGTACCATAAGTGCCAGCAATTTCAAAGAGAAGCCAAATTAGCTTGTCAGGCTAAACAATGAAGAAGTGGTGACACCTATGGGGGAAGGGCGGAGGGAGGTTGAAAACAAAATATTGGTTTTTTAGCTGCAGTAGACACTCAAGATATGGTGAATTGTATTAAAGTCAATGTTCAGAAGAATTCCCTTTAGAAATAAAGAAGATTCCATTCATATTTATGGAATTTTCTGACCAACAAGGTGATTCAACAGTAGAAGGAGCTAGGAGAGGATGATATGAAAACTCCTTCTAATATATTTCTAAGAGGATAGAAGCTTTCTGTCGGGAAGACTTGTGATTCCACTACCTAATAGCAGATGGTTGATCCAGACTATTTCCCCAGTGTTTCCCCAGTATTATATACACACACACACACACACGCACGCACACATATTCTAATATTAATGTTAATTTGTATAAGAAGATCTGGCTCTGGGAAAGATGAAGTAGGCACACTCCATCTTCTCTCACAGAATGCAGTTATAATATAACAACTAGAACAGCTGTTTGAGGCCTCTACAAAGGAAAGAATAGCAGGTAGATTGGGAAAGAAGACAAGAGTTCAAAGTACCACCAAACTTGTAATGAGTTTATACTTTGTCAAATCCCTCAATCAGAATTCAGGTTAGCCAGAAACCCTGAAATGGAAAAACTAAGGACTGTCCTGCTACACAGAAGAAGTAGGAAGAAAAGGCTTCTATTCTTTTTTTCCTTGTAGATTTGGATGTCCAAGACCATTTTCAAATGTTACTGTTTGGCTAGTAGGAACAAGTTGGCTGGAGTCAGTAGCCTGAGCCCTGGCTTGAAGATTAGTCATATTTAGTTTTAAATGGTAGCTGTGCCACTCAAAAGTTCAGTAACCTTGATAATTATGTAATCTCTCTGAGATTCCTTTTCCTTGTCAGCACAACAATAATAATACATTGTAGGGATAATATACAAATCACATCTCTGTGTTGCTAAAAGTTTTCTCTGCAGGAAAATTCAACGTTTCTGAATTCATGTATAAAATGGAATTCAAGTTATTTTGTAACTTCCTAATTCAAAGTATTATTTATGTCATTTCTTCAATCAAATGTTATGGGCTAAAGTTTTCAGGAAAATGTACAGATATAATCCTCACTCATGTTACTCTAAGGTTAATTCTCTAGTTTCTTTTCCTGTGCCCACACAATAAGGTCAAATACACAAGTTCCTTTGATTAAAATCTCTGGTTGCCCTTGGCATTTAGGTTGCCCTAGACATTTTGGTTGCCTCAAAATTCTCAAGCAGATTTTATTCTGCTTCTAGTTGAGATGGCAGAATAGGTAAACTCTATGCTCATCTCCTCACAAAATCACATCAAAATTACAATTAAAATATAGAACAACCATTATTGATGACCACATGAAGATGGTGAACAGAAAAGGAGCCACATACTAAACCCAACAAGCTCAGGGGAGGCCTGCATGGTGGGCTTTACACTTAGAGACCTAACGCAACAATATAGGATGGTCTGAAATTAAAATTTTCTAACTAGCTCTGACCAGTGTGTCTCAGTTGGTTGGAGTGTCAAATCCTGTGCACTAAAAGGTCATGGGTTTGATTCCTCAACAGACACCTATCTACGTTGCAGATTCTATTCCCTGTCGAGGTATGTACAGGAGGCAATCGATCAATGTATCTCTCTGACATCAATGTTTCTCTCTCATCCTCCCTCTCTAAAATTAAATCTTTACAAATTAAAAATTTTCTAACTAAAAGTGAGTTGTAGCTAGTAGTCATGTCCTAGGCCAGTATCTTCCATGACAAAGGTCAATCTTTATCTTAACTGAGCCTGTCTTAACTGAGCCTATCTATTGTCTTTTTACATCTACAATAACATATCTTTGCAATGTCAGAGTATTCTCCTTTCCCAGATTCCTCATGGCACAATCTCCTGCCAGAGCAGGAGACCACAGAATCCCTCATTGTTATTGTTATCATGTTAACTGTTAACTATCCTAAACCCACAAATGTAAAAGTATGTGTATATTTGTTTTATTTGTTATCCAATCCCAGATTCCCCCATTTTGCTTTCTCCTGCCCTCATAAACTATCACTAATTTAATGGAATCCCTTCCGCCTCCTCCTTTGATTATAATGTATAAAATAAAGTGAAAAACTGCCATTCTCTGGAGCATTTTTCTCAGGTCTTTGAGACTTTGCTTCCTGGCAACTGTCGTCAGTTTGGCTCAAATAAACTCATAAAAATTCTCTACAGGTTTAAATGTTTCTTACTTTGACAAGACTACCTGAAGAGAATTCCTATAACTAAGGATATAAAGAGCCACCATATCGAAGATAGTCTAAAGGACGGAGACACAAAGCAGCCAGGTCCCATGCTCACAATGTAGCAATTAAAAATCTGGAGGAATTACTTGGCTGTGGAGGTCCCCCAAGGAGTGGGTGGCCCCAGTGCCACACCAGTCTCCTGAGACCAGCGTACCAGCACCAGGAATAGGAGTCTCCATAACATCTGGTTCTGAAAATTAGCAGGGATTACACTCAACAAGGGCAAGGGGTACTGGAGACTGAGGCAAACATCTTAAGGGGCCAATACACACACTCACTCACAAATTCACTAACTCTAGGCTCCAGCACAGGAAAAGCAGCTTAAACATCACCAGGGCACACAGGGAGAACTAAATTGACTAGTTTTAGGGTAAGGCTGAAGAGATAAGAGTCAACACAGCTCTCTCTGGGGAGGGAAGTGCTGGCAGGTGCTATTGTTCACTCTTCCCACCACTGAGCCAACCCAGTGCAGATAGATATCAAATCTGTGATACCCATTATCTTGGTTAAGATGTTCTTTCACCTGGTGATTCCCTGAGACATTGCCCCACCTAACTCACTGGCTGGGTCCCAGGCTCTTCCAGGAAGTCCTCTACACAAATAGCCTGTCTCAGCTCTCACTGAAGATTTTCCCCAAATCTCTCAGTGTCCAAAAATCCCAAACAAGCATCTGCACACCTCAGCATGCCTTGTCACTTTTGCTAAGAGGCCCTAAGCTCAGCACAAGGGATAGTAGGTCGCAATTTGCATTGTAACTCCCATCAGGTGGCCCTAAGCCTGGCATAAGCAATGGCCAGTCTAGGCCTGGATCATAACTTCAACTAAGCAACCACAAGTTTAGCACCAGCAGCAGCTGACCTTGACCTGCACCAAAGCACCTGTCAAGAGGCTCCAGAAGCAACATATTCAATGACCATTTTCAGACCAAAGTACAGCACCACAAACCAGCTCCACAAATGACACACATGAAGGGCAGACTTAGCTTGAATCACAGCCTAGCTAAAGCAACTCCCACCCTGTGGTCAGCACCTACACAACAGATCATTCTGTATAGTCAAGGTCAGCCCTCACAGCCAGTCATCCTAAGGATCAACCCACCCACTGATGTGCCAACAGCAATTAGGCTCAACTACAACAGAAGAGCACACACAACCCACATAGGGGACACTCCTAAAGCACCCAGCTCAGGTGAACAGGGAGATTGTGCCACTGTGCCCCACAGAACATCTTCTATATAAGGCCATTCCGTCAAGACTGGAAGACATAGTAGATCTACCTAGTACATAGAAACAAATACAGAGAAACAGCCAACATGAGGCGACAAAGAAACTTGCCCTAAAAGAAAAAAAAAAAAAAAGAACAAAGGTTTTAAAAAAAGAACTAAAGGAAATGAAGATGAGCAATCTACCAGACACAGAGTTCAAAACACTGGTTATAGTGAACTTAAGGAAAAAATAGCTGAACTCAATGAGAACTGGAACAAAGAGATAGAAACATAAAAATGGAGATAGAAAACATAAAAAGGGTCTTTCAGAAATGAAGAATACAATAACTAAAATGAAGAATACATTAAAAGAAAGTTATAACAGATTAGAGAAACAGAAGATCAAATAAGTGATCTTGAAAACAAGGTAGCAGAAAACACCCAATCAGAACAGCAAAAATAAAAAGGAATCTTTAAAAGGAGGATATTTTAAGGATTTTAAGGAACTTCTGGGACAATAGCAAGTGTACCAACATTACCATCATAGGGGTACCAGAGACAGAAGAGAGAAAAGGACCGAAACTCTACTTGAAGAAATAATGACTGAAAATTTCCCTAATCTGGTGAAGGAAACAGACATACAAGTCTAGGAAGCAGAGTCCCAAACAAGATGAACCCAAAGAGACTCTCACCAAGATATATCATAACTAAAATGCCAAAGGTTAAAGACAAAGGGAGACATTAAAAGCAGCAAGAGAAAAGCAGTTAAGTTATACACAAAGGTGCTCCCATAAAACTTTCAACTGATTTCTCAACAGAAACTTTGCAGGCCAGAAGGGATTGGCATGAAATATTCAAAATTTCCCATGTAAAACAGACTAATATCCTAAATAACTTGTTCATTTCCTTTACAAAAAAAAAAAGCTGTTAAATTTTCCTTCACAATGTTTCAAAGGAATGATTGCTCAAATTGTCACTTCAAAGGGTAGTTCCATTCTACCATTTCTTGATTTTTAGGAGTTTTAGAGTACATAAATGTGTAAGAAATGTTTCTTCCCTAGTAAACCCTAACTAAATAGTTAATCCCTATTTCAAGGCGAGCTCAAGAGCATGTGTATGCAAAGATCAGGCAAAATCTCTCATAATCAGGTTGTGAACTTCTTTTTTAAAAAGGAGCCACATCTGTTATTTTTTCCTACCTCGCTTAGCATATTCAGCACAATTGGGCTGTCAGATGATCACAACCAATTCTAATTCCCAGATAGTCAAATCCTGGACATTCTACAAATTCAGTAGAATAGGGTAAAAATTCAAAAGGTAAACCTGTGAGTTTTAAAGTATCTTCTTTTTTTCATGATAAAGCAAAATAGTACTCTATAGAAAGCACTATATAAAAGTTCATTCTTTTTTTGTGACTCATTCAGGAGTAGTCTGGGTGGACTCATGAAAAAAATGTTATTTAATATAATAATAGTCCCTTGTTATCAGTAGGTAAACTTCTTCAGAACCACAAGCAGTTATCTTATTAATTTGTTTTCCTTCGTTTTTGGCTCACATAATTATTTTCAACTTTCTATTTCAGCCTATTATCTCTTTTTTAATATTAAAAGATAACAGTGGCTTTCCATGAATGCATTTAAAACCTAGCAATCCCCTCCCTTAGTGAGGAAAAAAACAAAACACAAAACTTAAGGATTAGCCAATTTTGTCTTTCTTCGAATGAATCCTTTTTAAAAAAAAAAAAAAAAAAAGGAAATGTCTGTCATTTCTCCATCATGTATTTCTTTCTACCATCTTCAATATGGTTCCTCATGAAGGACCATGAGGAGACTCATGCTCTGAATATTTATGACTTTCAGACAATATACTGTATAAGGACGCCCTAGATGACTAAGTGAAATCTACACTAGTGTCACTTGTATCTTTAGCCATATGCACATAGCTCAAGGAACATGATCAGCAGTACTGGCCCAAAGAAGATTTAGTTTCAGATTGTGTCACCATATATGCATGGTATCTTGAAGGAACGTCAATCAACTCCATATATGGCATTGGTTTGGGAATTTATAAACATATTAGGGGCCTGGTGCACAAAAATTTGTGCACTTGGGGGCGAGGGGGGTCCCTCAGCCCAGCCTGTGCCCTCTTGCAGTCTGGGACACCTCGTGGGGGTGGGGGATGTCCACCTGCTGGCATGCCTAGCCAGCCTGGGTGAGGGGCTGCGGGCCATTTCCAGGCTGCCCACAGCCCCTTCAGGGTTCGTGCACTGGGGGATGAGAGGGCTGGTGAGTGCAGGCATGGACGTTTCCCACCAGAGGGCCCACGATTGCACAGCCTGGTGGGCCCCCACCACTGAGGGGACACACCTGGTGCAGAGCTGGGTGGCGAGCCAGGGGCGGACGCTGGTGCAGGATCCCTCGGTGGGGTCCTGCTGCTGAGCGAACACACCCGGGGTGAAGCTGGGCAGCAGACTAGCTTTGGATGCTCCGCACTGTGCAGCAGACACTCCCGCACACACTGCGGAGGCCCCCGGGGGGCGGACAAAGGCAGTGGACCCTGGATGGGTGCTCCCGCATGCCCCCACAGAGGCCCTCAGGGCGGAGCCAGGCAGTGAAACCAGGACGGCTGCTCCTGGACACCCCACGGAGGCCCCCCCCCGCCCCCCGCTCTCCCGCATGCCTGATGGAGGCCCCCGGGGGGTGGAGCTAGCCAGTGTACCCAGGATGGGCGCTCCTGAATGCCCCACACTGAGCTGACACACCCAGCACAGCTGTGCTGGCCACAGAGGCTCCCAGTGCAGAGCCGCCCTGCCAGCCTCCATCTTGGCTGGGTTAATTTATATACAGCTGCTTTGATTGGTTGGTGGGCGTGGCTTAGGTATCCCAAAGAAACAATCAATTTCAATATTACGCTTTTATTAGTTTAGATAATTGAAACACTGTTGCTTTAAGCTGAGGCCTAGGCAGGTAAGGAAACTTCCTGTTTGTTTCAGCTCCGTGGCTTCTATAATATAAACATTGTGATTGTGACCAGAGGCTCAGCCAGCCTAAGCAGGCAGTTGCAACGGAAGCCTTTGGTTTGCCCTAGCTCCGTAGCTGCTGGCCTCCATCTTGGCTGGGTTAATTTGCATACAGCCACTCTGATTGGCTCGGAGGCGTGGCTTGGCTGGTGGGTGTGACTTAGGTGCCTCGGGTGATGGTCAATTTGCATATTATAGAGATAAATATATTCTTTCAGACCAATTTTTTTCATGGATCCACAGCCTTAAATGATCAACTGAGATGATCATTTCCAAAATGTCACATGCATACATGAATGACATGACCAGAAAACTTCTGTTTCTCATTCATACATAAAGGAAAGTTTTACCTTACCCCAGTCTTACTACTTGGATTTATCACACATGGTCACAGATGACTATTTATCATTCAACTATTGCTGGATCTAGTTTCTCTTGGCAAATAATGACCATATTCTTAACCTTGTGTGCTATTGTTTTAAACAAGGCTACATATTCATGCTTAAAGACTTTCAAGAAAATTGAGAAACTTATAAGGAACATTATAAGAATCATAGAACCCATAAGAATTCATTACAGGAATCGTGGAGACGATAAGAATTAATCTCTTAAGAGATTAATCTTCTGAGTTCAGCTCACTCCATTGTAAGCACACAACCAAGACCATTTACCAATAATTTGGGGCATGATGACATTAAATTTTAATATGTCACTAGAAGATAAAGGAAATGTCAACATTCAAAGCCACCTAATACCTCACAGCTCTATGTACCAGGAAAATGAAAAACACATTTGTGATTTGCATATTTTAGCAAGCATCTCTCTATCTCAAATAACAGTTTTTTTAGTCTTTTGTACTTCAGTGC
>PVJC01052527.1:0-11136 GCA_004026665.1 Murina feae
CATAGCAGCACAATTTACCATAGCTAAAATATGGAAACAGCCTAAGTGCCCATCAGCAGATGAATGGATTAGAAAACTGTGGTACATCTACACAATGGAATACTATGCTGCTGTAAAAAGGAAGGAGTTCTTAGCATTTGCAGGAGTATGGATGGAGCTGGAGAACATAATGCTAAGTGAAATAAGCCAGTCAATGAAATAAAAATACCACATGTCCTCACTCATCTATGGATAATAATAACCATTATAAACTGGTGAACAAAAATAGATACAGAGGCAGAGCAATATCAAACAGACTGTCAAATTACAGCAACAAGGACAGGGACGTTGGGGGGGTGGTAACAGATCAGCCAAGGGACTTTTGTGTGTGCATTTAAGCATAACCAATGGACACAAAACACTGGGGAGTAGGGGAGGCTGGGGGAAGGGCAGGGGGAAAAAGAGATATATGTACTAATCTTTGTAAAGCTTTATGTAATTTAAAAAATGTAAAAAAATAAATAAAAATAAATAAAAAGAGAAAAAAATAATGATAATAAAAAAATTTAATTGAAATGTATTCTCCCTTGTTACTAATCATGTAAGTGGTTGCAAACATGGGGGGAAATGATGCTATAAGATAGTAGTATAAGCTTTTGAACCAGAATATCTGAATTCAATTTCAAACTTTTGTACTTATATCAGGATGAATCAGCTTAATCCCTTTTCTATGTTTTGTTCTTCTAATTGCAAAATTGTAATTACTTTGCAGATTAGGTGCTATTTTATGGACCTAATGGAAACATTTACTGTAATATGTAGATATGTTGTTTACAATAATTCCTGATAAAGAAAAAAAATAATCATTGCATAAATGTTACCTTTGTTATCATTATAAATAACACTTATTTCTTAGCCTATTTTACCTAAATTAATTGAATGCATACCTGATGAGCCAAGTCTGATTATGATCCCTTAAAGCACTTTTTCTGATTTTGTTTATCTTGGGACACTCTTGAAATGCATCTGGAGCAATTCTTTTGTGGTCAATGACAAGTTCCTATCTTTCACAATGTGTGAGAGGAACCAAAGAGAGTGAGGACCACAAGAACTAACAGTATGTACTTTGTATATCTGTAAGTAGCAAATCCTTGAGAAGGTCATTATATGTGAACATTATCATTAAATTTAGGGTACTAACTACTTATAGACACCTAAGTAGATATGAAGAAATGGTCTATAATTTATAACCTTCATTTACCTTTCTGACAATTATTTTTGGGTTTAGTAAAGTCTCTGGGATTGTACTTGGTTCTCATAGAGTAGGAGATGAGTTCTCAGCAGTTTCCAGTTCTCTGTCTTGCACCAGAATATTAATATTTATCATGGCATTTATGAGCTTTATAAGAGATTTTATTTTTGTTGTGGTTATTGTTGTTGTTGTCATTGGCTGTAGGTCAACTCTTCAAATGACCATGGATTTATACTGAGCCAGAAGTGCTGCAGAAGGCTTCATTACTGGTAGATAAAATGCAGCACCATCATTCATTTTTTAATTTAGTCTCTGCTTGAAGTGCAAGAGGTTGTAATCAATTACATTAACACATGATGCAATTTGACTCATTTGAGAAATTTCAATCAGGATTTCATCCTTATCATAGTGCTGAGACTGCTGTATTGAAAGTAAATAATGACCTTTTGATTGCAACAGTGGATCTTGTCTGTCGTGATTTTGTTAGATCTTTTGGCAGTATTTGATACAGTTAATCATGACATGTTATTGCCTGGTTTATAGATTTTGGTAGGATTTTCTTAAATAAAAGTAAAACCAATTCAAAGTGTTCTCTCTCGGGGGTTTGTTTAAATGTCTGTTCAGTACTGTCATTTCATCTCTACTCTAGGGACCTGCAAGAATGAGAGTGACTTTTTTCTGTGTCCCTGTTTATATTTGTACAAATTTACTTTATTATAGATGAGTGTTAGGTAGTTTGTAATATGCTGGGGTGTTATGGACAATTTTTAAACCTTATGTTGAACAATTAGAGAAGTGTGTTTGTGCCCCAAATACATGAAGACACATGTCATTTGTATCCACTTACACAGCTCTAGCTTCTCATTCTGTTAACTACTAGTATAGGGGACTAAGCTTACACAGGCAGCATGTGCATACACTTACATAGATACAAACAAATTTTGTTAGTAGCCTAGAACATATAAAATCAAACCTTTTCTGAATCAAGCCATTTCAGAGCAGTCCAAGAGGTAAAACTTTACCAACCAGTGGTAAAGTAGATCTTGACATTATCTAAAACTAGGGGCCCAGTGCACAAAAATTTGTACACTCAGGGGGGTCCCTCAGCCCAGCCTGTGCCCTCTTGCAGTCTGGGACCCCTAAGGGGATGTCCACCTGCTGGCATGCCTGGCCAGCCTGGGTTAGAGGCTGATGGCTGTTTGCATGCTGGTCAAGCACCCCCAGTGGGAACCCTCACCCCATGGGAGTATGCCCAGCCTGGGTGAGGGGCTGAGGGCCATTTTCAGGCTGCCCACAGCTCCCATTGACCCAATGTCCCAGCAAGGCTGGCTGGAAGCAGGTTCCTGGGGTTTATTTATCTTCTATAATTGAAACACTGTTCCTTTAAGCTGGGGCCTAGGCAGTTAATGAAGCCTCCTCTCTGCTTCAGCTCTGGCTTCTATAATGAAACAATGTTACCCTTAGAAGTCAGGCCCAGCCTACTGTTTGCTTTAGCTTCTGATACTTCTAAGATTGAAACATTGTTGCAAATATGTTGTTCCCTGGAGCAGAGAGAAACCCAGGCGGCCGGCAAACAGTTTCACTTCTGCTGCAACGGAAACTGCCTGTTTACTCAGCTCCCTGAGTGCCGGCCTTCATGTTGGCTGGGTTAATTTGCATACAGCCGCTCTGATTGGCTGGCGGACATGGTTTAGACGTCCCAAAGAGATGGTCAATTTGCACATTATGCTTTTATTATATAGGATAGGTTTAATGAGGAGATGACTCTATCAATATTTTACCTTTTTGTCCTAGAAATGAGCTTTTAACTTTCCAAGATGCAATTGCTTCTATTATCCTGGAGGAGGGCAACTTTCCTATTTTTTTTTTTTTTTAATCTATAACCTATACCTTCCTGCCTGTTTGGACATTGTCCCATCATTTTTGGACATTGTCCCATCATTTTTCTTTTTTTCCTTTTTATTGACATTTTTTAACCTTTAGTATTACTCTAATATTACTTTTTCTGCTTTGTCCATGCCTCTCCATTTAAAAAAAAGAGTAAAGCAAAGAAATTGACATAAGAAACCAATAATAAAAATGGCTGCCATTCCATCATAATCTACCTGTGTAAGTTAGTATAGTTTTCCCTTCTCCAAATAGTACAAGTCTTTAAAAGAGTAGCCTCAACTCAAATTTCATATTTATTCTTAGCATTCTGCCTAGCATTCACTTATGTTGCTCTCCCTGGTATTGTCAAAGGAACTCGGTTTCCAATTTCAGCAGTTGTTGCTTTTTACAACTGTATTGCTGTGGAGCATTTAAAGTTGTTGATCACTCATCTTTCATCTTGCTTCTGTGATATAATTATCTGTCTTTCTTCAAACTTCTCTATATAGCCTGGCCAGTGTTTTTTCTTGGATTCTCATCTCAGTCTAGCTCCTTAAACATCAGTGCATCCTGGATTCTTTTGCTGATCTTTCTTTTATATTCTGTGTTATTTTAAGTACACCCTCGGTTTTTGCCAGTGCCTAACAGTCGATAATTCTTAAATCCTTATTTCCTACTACCGCTTTCTCCTGAAATGCTGAATTTCTAATTGCATGCTGATATCTGCACTATGATTTATTTAACTTATCCAGAACTTCACTCACCAGTGGCTGCTGCCCTCAAAACCAGCACTTGAAGGTCCTCTCTATCATTCACTTGGCTTTATAAGCAGGAGCCTACAAGTGATGTGGAGCAGAGGTTCTCACATTGTAGTGTGCCCTGAATTGGATATAGGTGTGCCTGATGCAATTCATCTCTGTCTTATTGTCAGGTGATTATCTCTGGTCAGACAAAACTATTATTACTATGTGTTCTAAAATATAATTTTGTTTGAGGTTCATGATATAAAAAGTCTAGATTCCTTTATATCCTCATTTCTGATATCTTAAAAAAAAACCATATAATTAAATTTGATCAAATCATTATCTGCAATCAATAACTTTCACAACTGCTTTCTATTTGGTACCAGACACCCCCACCCCACATTCTTTTAAGGACCTTTTAATTTCTATCCTGGATCACAGCCAGAGCTGAATGTAGTGTACTTGCAAACCCAGTCCAGTCTTTGTAGCGCTGGCATAGAGCTCTTAACCTTAGCATGCTTCGTTAAAATATATCGAAGATTATTACCAATTTTTAAAAGACCAAACCATGTAGCCACCTATAGGAAACACACACACACACACACCCTGCACACACCTTCATTTATGACACCAGGTAACATCTGCTGCCTGACCATAATACTCAAATATTCTATTAGTATTTCATTCATAATTTACTCTTCCAGGAAGACTTATTTCCAAAAATTGGGAAGGGTACCATGATATCATTGTGTAATACCTATTTCAAGAATATTCACTCTGGAATGTTTCTTTATATTTGCCCATAATTCAAATATGTGGTAATCCTCCCCAAAACTGTGAAGCTGTATGAATGAATGTGTACATAAGCATTAAGATTATCTTTTATTTATAAACTAGAGGCCTGGTAGATAAAAATTCATATATGATAGGGGGTCCCTCATCCCGGCCTGAACCCTCTTGCAATCTAGGACCCTCGGAAGATGTCCAACCACCCGTTAGGAGCCAGAAGTCCTGGATTATGAGAGGGATCAGGCCTAAACTGGCAATCGGGCATCCCTTTTGCAATTCGGGACTGCTGGCTCCTAACCACTCACCTGCCTGCCTCCCAGATTGCCCCTAACCACTTTGCCTGACTGCCTGATTACCCCTAACCAGTCTCCTGCCTGCCTGATTGTCCCTAACTGCTTGCTTGCCTGCCTAATCACCTCTAACTGCTTGCCTGCCTGCCAGATTGCCCCTAACTGCCTCTGCCTTGGCCCCTGCCACTGCGGCTTTGTCTAGCAGGATGTATGGAATGACGTCCAGAAGGTCGTTTGGCTGCCCAGTCTAATTAGCATATTATGTTTTATTATTATAGATTAATAAATTGCATAGTGTTTAAATATATAGACCAACTGTCATAGAGTATAAGTTTCTTTTCTCTCCTTTGGCTGTGCTATCAGCTCTTTCAATTTATACTTCTATCAACCATGACAGTGTATGCTCATTTTCCCTAATATCTGTTAACATGCATTTTCAATTTTATTTGCTTTTTTTTTTTTATTGCAGGTCACCATAGAAATTACCAGATACCTAACTGTATAGAAACACAATTTAGAAAGTAAGATATGACAATAGATTTTATTTATTTTTGTTTATTGTTGACACTATTACAGATATCCTCCACCCACTCTATGCCACCCCCACCTTTGCCCACCTCCACCTAGCTTCTGCCATCTCCCTTGGCCTTCACCACACTATTGTCTATGTCCATGGAATATACATATATGTTCTTTGAATAATCTCCTCACTTTTATCCAGTCCCCTATTCCCCTCCCTTCTGAGATCAGGCAGTCTGTTCTATATAACCATGCCTATGATTCTATTTTGTTTGCCAGTTTATTTTGTTCATTAGGCTCCATATGTAAGTGAGATCCTATGGTACTTGTCTTTCTCTGACTGGTTTATTTCACTTAGCATAATAACCCCCTGGTCCTCCTGGGGATTATTGCAAGGTTGTAAGAGTTCTTTCGTTTTGAGAGCCCTGCAGTATTCCATTGTGTAAATGTACCACAGAATTTTTATCCACTAATCTATTGATGGGCACTTGGCCTATTTCCAGATCTTGACTATTGTAAATAACACTGCTATGACATAGGGGTCCATATATTTTTTTTCTGGTTGGTGTTTTCAGATTCTTATGAATTGGGATTGCTAGGTCAAAATGCCATTTCATTTTTAATTTTTGAGGAAAATGCTTACTGTTTTCTACTGCTTTCTAGCTGCACCAGTCTGCATTCCCCATCAGCATGCACCAGAGCTCTTCCTCTCCACATCTTTGGCAGCACTTGTTGTTTGTTGTTTGTTGATTTATTGATGGTAGCCATCCTGGTGAGGTAACATCTCATTGTGATTTTAATTTGCATCTCTCTGGTGATTAGTGATGTTGAACATTTTTTATATGTCTACTGACCATCTGTATATCCTCTTTAGAGAAGTATGTATTCAGGTCATTTGCCCATATGTGTTTTTATATGTATATACTATAGCCCAGTGCACGTGTGCACCAGTGAGGACCCTCAGCCTGGCCTGCACCCTCTTTCAATCCAGGGACTCCCCTGGGGAATGTCGGATAGCCAGTTTGGGCCTGAGCCCCTCAGGCCTGATCCAGAGAGCAGGGAGCCTGATCTTGTGCATTGAGCGTCATAGCGACTGGTCGACCAGTTGTCTGGTTGGTCATTCGGTGGCTTGAGCTTTATATAGAGAGATCTTTATTGTTGAAAGTATTACACATGTCCACGTTGTCCCCATTGACTTCCTCTGCCCCGCCCCTCCACAGTCCTTAACCACACCATTGTCTGAGTCCCTAGGTTATGCTGAGATGCATACAAGAGCTTTGGTTGATCTGTTCCCACCCACCTACCTTCCCTCACCTTCCCTCTGAGATTCCTCAGTATGTTCCATGCTTTCATGTCTCTGGTTCTATTTTGTTTCTCAGTTTATTTTATTCATTAGATCCCACATACAGGTGACATCATGTGATACTTGTCTTTCTCCCACTGTCTTATTTTGCTTAGCATAATGATCTCCAGTTTCCTCCAGTCTATCTCAAAGGGTAAGACATCCTTTCTTTTACAACTTAATTGGACTTTATAGTTTAAGTGAATTGTTTAAATGCAGAAACTAAGAAATTTTTGTTGGAAAGGAGTAAAATCAGTAATGTTTATATTAAGAATTCATCTAGAAAGAGGGAGAATCTGAGCATGGCATAGAAAAATGAGTAACCTTTGAGGAGAAAAAAGAGAAAAGGCATTTTCAAAAAATAGAACAAGCTCTGACTGGCTTGGCTCAGTGGATAGAGCATTGGCCTGCAGACTCAAAGGTCCCAGGTTCGATCCTGTTCAAGGGCATGTACCTTGTTTGCAAGCACAGCAGGGTATGTGCAGGAGGCAGCTGATCGATGTTTCTCTCTCATCAATGTTTCTAGCTCTCTATCCCTCTCCCTTCCTCTCTGTAAAAAACAATGAAATATAAAAAAATAGGACAAGAGTACAAAAATATACACAAAAAGAAGAATTAAATGAGGTTTATTAGAAAAAGTAAAATGACAAGTTAGGATATATTTTTATTACCTACCAAATCGAAATATATTTATTTTCATATAGCAATTTTTGTCAAAAAGGGCTCACATCTGTGTTATTACTATTCTTAATGCACTATTTCTATACCATATGTTAAAATCCTTCATTTTTCAATTCTAATTCACCTGAGACTTAAATAATTCATTTTTTAAAATTTTAATCCCATAAAGAACTATTTGTCATTTTTCATATGAAAATGAACTTAAATATTTTAAAGCCCAGTTAGTTTTTTTTTATTAAAATAGCAAATGCATGTTATGGAAAATAAATAAATAAATAGATATTAACATAAAAATAAATAAAATTCATATGATAAATAGCAAAATAAAATAGCAAATGCTCATTATATGAACTTTGGGAATTGTGAACAATAGAATAATAGAAATTATATATACTTTATTCACTCTAATGTACTAATTAACAATTATTGTATTTCCTTTCAGCCTTTCTAAATAATTTTTAAATCAATACACAAAATGTTTTATTGTACATTTGAGCTTCTACTGAAACTGAAGCTCTTTGCTTAATTTTATAAGTGGGAAATATTAGATACAAAAGTCTGATAGATAAAGGAGGTAATTCACTGACATTTGTGTGATAAGTGATGTAACTCACTGTTTTTAGACATTGTAAATAAAAGAAATCTGAAATTACTTTCTCAAGTCTGTAAAAGTTTTGTCATTATAAAATTCTTAGTAATTAAAATTCTTTCTACAAAACCTTACTACTTTTCTCTTGTGTCCCAGTTACATTTGATACATTAAAGGAGTTAGAATATCTATTCTAATAAAAGTGTAATATTGAACTTGGCCACTTCTCCAGGATGCCTAAGCCACGCCCACCAGCCAAGCCACGCCCACCAGCCTATCAGAGCAGCTGTATGCAAATTAATCTAGCCAAGATGGAGGCCGGCAGCCACAAAGAGAGCAGTGTCAGGTGAGGTGTGGGCGGTGGCGGGCAGCAGCGTGGGTGGGGTGGGTGGTGGTGGGTGCGGTGCAGGCACCCCCCCTCCAGTGTGGCAGTGGCAGGGTCTGAGGTACATGGAGACCCCGCCTGCAGGGCGGCCCTGCACTGCACCCCAGTGGCTGTGAGCCCTGCATTGGCTGGTGCTGCTTCCGCTGGGGTTTGAGGTGAGGGGTGCTCCTAGCCCTGTGGCTATGGAGGTGCTGGGGCTGCTGGGGTCCTAGGAGCAGAGACACAGCCCACAGGGGGCCCAGCACCCAGCAGCCCCAAGCCCAGCCTCAGTGTTGGGGTTAGAGGAGCAGAGACACAAACCTTCAAGTGGACCTGGCACTCAGCATCTCCAAGCCCCAGAGCCGCGGAGAAGCTGGGGCTACTGAGGCTACAGCAGAGACACAAATCTGCAGGAAACCTGTGGAAAGGGAGGTAAACTATTATAACTTTATCTCCCTTTCCACAAGATGAGAAAACTGACCCTGGTTTATTTAGTGATATGGCCTACACCTTTCTACAAGCACAGGTTATGTTATGACCACTCCCAGGAAGGTCTGGTCAGAATACTGTCTCCAGGAAATAACACTCCTGTAGCAAATCATCTGAGAAAGGAAATAAGCTTTTGTTGGGCTTATTCTGAAGGTCAGAGAACATGCCACCCCAACATATGCTGTGTTATTATATTGATGATCTTGAGCTGCAGATGCTTGAAAAACAGCAAATGCAAGGAGAGGCTTTCACTAAAGTCTCCTGATCTGCCTAAAATTGGACCCCTCAAAAGGTTCCCTCAATGGGAAAAGTGTCATCAGCCAGTGAAGACTGACTCCTGTCACAGGACAGGAGACTTCAAGTTGACATCACACCCAAACTTTGTTACAAACTATCTCCCCCACTGCCATTCATCTTTCCTAAAACTCACGTACTCTCCTCTAAGAGGCCTAGATATCCCGTCCCCTTTCCCTAGGAAGAAGGTATTTAAATCTGGATTCTAAGCCACCTTGGGGAGTTATTCATTTTTCCCTGGGATCTGTCTTTCATTACAAGGGCCTCCGCTAAGAACTCAGAAGGGTAGAGGAACACTATTTTTCCTCCTTCATAATTCTATCTCGGGAAATCAAGTCCCAGGCTGAACAGTGAGTTTGGCTCAAGTGCCAAGCAATCCCCGCTGAGGGGAGGGAAGCTTCTAGGGGGAAATCAATGATATTGGCATCAAAGTAGGACAGAGGGCACACGCATGGTTGCTGGTGGGAGTTTAAAGTGGGTCAACATTTTTGGAGAAGGATTTGGCAAAATCGATAGAAATGTTCAAGGTACATCTAAGAGTCTTCTTCTAGGAATCTCATCTGCTGAGATAAAGCACCAGTGCATAAGCCCTGGTCAGAACCCAGTATGCTACTTCAGGCTCCCCTTCCATAATAAGAAAACCTGCTAACAACCTACATTTTTAAGACAAGATGGTATCTATACTAATAAAAAGGTAATATGCTAATTAGACTGAACATCTTCCAGATGACCTTCCAGATGTCCTTCCAGACAAAGCCATGGTGGCAGGGCTGAGGCAGAGGCAGTTATAGGTTATCAGGCAGGCAGAGAGCAGTTAGGGGGATCAGGCCAGCAGGCAGGTGAGCAGTTAGGAGCCAGCAGCCTCAAGGGTTTTCCGATTGGAGAGGGTGCAGACCAGGCTGAGGGACCACGGCCCCAGTGCAAAAATTTTTGTGCACTGGGCCCCTAGTTTATAATAATAAAAGCATAATATGACTGGGTGTCCTTGCAGACATCCTTCTGGATGAAGCTGGGGCTGTGAGGGAAGCCCGGGTCCTGGATGCCTGCTGTTGACCTGAGGGAAGGAAGACTCTCTTGCACGAATTTTATGCATCGGGTCTCTAGTATAATATATAAATAACTTTAAATAAAATTTGAGTCAGCACTTACTTAATGTCACTCATTTGATATTTAAATAAAAATCTAAATTCCTAAATTTGTATCTATTTTAGATTTTATTTTCAAACTAGGGGCCCCGTGTACCAACTAGGGGCTTTTGTGCACCTTGAAAGGAACTTGCAAGGCTGCAGTGGGCACAGGGGCGGATCTCAGTCCATCCTTTGTGCCTCCACCTGGCCTCTCCCACTGCGGCCGTGGTTCCCTGTTTCCCGGCAGCCCCACTCATGCTGCCTCTGCTCCCAGGTACTGACGGCACCTGCCCTGCTCGCACCCGCTGATGGGGCAGAGCGATTAGGGCTGGAGCTAGCAGCGGGTGCAAACAGGGCCAACGCCATAGGCAGGTGTGAGTGGTCGATCACTATTTGCATATTAGGGTTTTACTATATATATAGAGTCTGTTTAAGTAGTATTCTGTCACACAAACAGTTGCTCAGTTTAAAGATAAGAATTTATCAGCAGCCTTTTGACATTTTAACAACTTAATTCTCCAAATTACTCTCTTTATACATACAGAATCAGAATTTATTTCACTCACTGTTTTCACTTTTCAGTCTTCATATAACCCTAGGTTTGTATTTTCTTTTATTATTTGATGCCCTCTAATCAAGTTATTTTTAATTCTTTGAGATATATTATACTTACTATAAAGTGAAAATATTTTTTCATTTAATGCAATAATTAAATAAGTTCAAGAGTATAAGGTTCCCCCAACAAGGACAATACATATTAAAAATAGAAATGTATTACATGTAAATTTTTTCCTAAAGCATTTATAACA
>PVJC01052528.1:0-11107 GCA_004026665.1 Murina feae
GGAAACAGTAAATAGACTATTGTCTATTTCCATAATTTTGAGTACAACTCTTAAAAATCTGGCTTTGCCTCTGTTGAGACTAGATGATACAAGTTTGAAAATAATTTATGGCTGTCTACCAAATTGTCAAGGAGACTAACGGATGCTGAAATTATAGCAGAAGTGTTTCAAATCTAACTTTCCCACAGCGAGGAAGTCCTCCTTCCTTCTTGCAACCCTATTTTAATTGATTTCTTCTGAAGTTTCAGCATTGTATTACCTAGCTTTTCTACTAAATATTGAGTATAATATGAATATAATAACATATCCTGACCTTGGTAAGTAATGCTCAGGCAATTATTTCCAATTCTAAACATTAAGTGTTAGTTTGGCACAAGAGAACTGTATGGTGATAATTCCAATACCACCAACAATTAGAACTAGCTGAGAATGCACATTTCTGTTTTGACAGACCTGGATTTTTGTTTGTAAATGAGTGATATCTCCAACCTTTGTTTTTAATTTAGTATAGTCTTACATATAATCATTGAAGGTTTGAGTCCCTGTCTCATGCACAAAGGACCCGATGAGAAGCAATAATAGCATAATTCCAACCACACACATACCTCATTTACTTTATTTCTACACAAAAATGTATTCCATTTTTCCAGCAATGGATAACAAGATGGGAGTTTTGCACTTCTCATTGAGGTTAGATGGTCTAGCCATAAGGACAACAGGAGGTAATCAAGGAAGCTAGTGATGGCTTTAGTTTCTGTAACTACTTTAAATCTTTGCAACGCTCCACCTCTAATGAACTGCCACCACTACAGAACACTTTCTCCAAGTGCTCTGGATTAAAACCATGTAGACAGTAACAGAGGCAGAAGTTCCAGGACAGACTTGACCCAAGGCCCAAGGCTTCTGGTCAAATACTTGAGTACACAAATGTCTGTGCCCTACATTCAGAGATAGGCAAGCTCATGCACACGATATAGGATTCTCTGAAAGGATGTACTTTCTTAAAATTAATCTCACCACTTCTAATGGCATGTGAGTGGGACATTCAGAGAAAACTAGTGGTAATAGCTTGTAACAGCAATTGACATTCATACCCTCAAAATGAGCTAAATTTCCCTCGGTACTCTGGAACAGTAAAGTAAAAATATCAAAATGCCTTGCTATACCCATCAAAAGTTTTGTAATTATGCCTAAATTTTACACTCTAGCTGAAAGATGATTGGAAAAGACTGAGAATCACTTACTTGGACAGCATCATAGAAGAAAGACTTCATTCAAAGTTATGCTAATTAGAGGTATTACAGCCTGAAGATAAAAAGCTTCTAATGAGCAAATTATAGATACCCAGCACTTCAGTAGGCACTCAGGTTGCATACTTGGGGCTGATGTATTTGTTTCTACATTAGAACGTCTTTTATACAAAATAATTTGTCCTGACTTCCAATCAAAGCTACTTTACTGGAAAAGAAGTACAAAATTAATTAATTAATTAAGCAAGCAAGCAAGCAAAAGGACTTAGTAAGTCTAAACATGGTATTTCCTTTCAGGAAACAAAAACAGTTAGAGGCAAACATCCCAGAGAAAGAAAACCATAATTGGCATTCACTCTTTCCCTCATTCAAGCATTTACTGATATGCCATTATGTAAAAGTTACCATGGTTAGCAGTAGGAGCTGCTTCCCACCCACCTAACTTCCAAGTAGAAAAATTTCAAGTTATCAAGGTGAAAGTAGATATGGTCCCAAGACAAACTGGAAAAGAGCCTGAGTGAGGCAATTAGAAAGAACAGAACCTTGGGAGATGAGAGCTAAGAAGTGTTATTCTGAGTGTGAGTGGGGAAACTGCTGAGGAGGTGAAATCCATCCTCACCTCCACCACCTCAAGGAGTCTGAGGAAGAGCCTCCCAAATGGAGGTGTGCAATAGGATAAGTATCTCTACAGCTACAACCAAGAAATATAGAAAACAGATAGAAAGGAAGCAAAAATTAGGGAAATATGGGGATAGACATTGTTAAAGGAAACCTGTTTCCAGATGGAATCAAGAGAATTTTAAATATCAGAAGAAAAAAAACCCACTTGCTCTCCAATATGTATTTCAGACCACATGTTGAATAAAAATAGAAACTTGTGTCCTTTTTGAACAGTGGTTGTTTTAAGCTTGACCCAGGAGTATGATACATAATTGGGTATAGGGGAATCCAGGGACCCTAGAGTGAATCTGGACAAGAGGTATAACACTGGTATGTAGTTATAAGATCATTCTGGATTTCATTCTCAACTCTTAACTTCTTTAAGGAATTCTGACACTATAAATTCCTAAGGGTAAAAAAACCCTGTTGGAAAGGTAGCATATGGGGAAAGAATTTGATTCTGCTTTCTTCAAATATGAAAGAGCTTCTTCAGCTGCAACATTCTGGACTCTGGAAAATTTGGTTGATTCTTATAATGTCATGAACAAGAAAACTGCAGCAGATTGAAGCAAGACAAGTTTTAGCTGTATTTGAGGACTTAAAGAACAAGGTAGTCTAAAAAGGAATTTGAGTCAATTCCAAAAATGCAAGAGAGAGGGGAACAAAGACAAAAATTATTTTTTAAATACACCGAGGAGGTAAGTAGCTATAAACATGCTCTAACCTGTATTTTTTATTGTTGCGGGGGGGTGAGGGGGTGGGTCCTGAAGTCCTAGCTGGTTCTGAGTGTTGCTATGAGAATGGCACTTTCAACCGTACTCAAGTGGGAAAGGAGTTGACATGGGTAGGAAGGAATACAGACAGAAGGGTAATAGGAAGCAGAGATAGAGTGTAAGAGAACATTCACAAATTTCATAACATGCTTTGGGTTCAATTATATCTCAATTTAAACCCACTTAAAAAATAAAAGATTTACTGAAGACACAAAACCTTTTACTAAAAAAAAAAAAAATGCTTGTGACATTCATTTGTTACTTATATTCTCCCACCTTTGAATATATATATACTAGGGGCCCGGTGCACAAAAATTTGTGCACTCGGGGTGGAGGGAGTCCCTCAACCCGGCCTGTGCCCTCTCACAGTCTGGGACCCCTCAGTGGATGTCCTATGATGGCCCCAGTCTGCCAGGCACCTTTTTTTTTTTTTTTTTTTTTTTTGTGTGTGTGTGTGTGTGTGTGTGTGAGACCACTGGGGACCTGCCCCCAGGCACACCTTCAAGGCTTGGAGCAGGCACCCCCTCTATGTTGATCTCTCAGACTCTTGCCCTCCCCTGCATGTTGTTCTCTTTTTTGAGCTGTGACCAGGGCTGGGTGCTGCCTGTGTCCCAAGCTTGCCTACTGCCCATCTTCCTCCAGCCACCAGAAAGCAGGGAAAACCCCGCCTTGTGGTCAGGCCAGCCTTTTCCTGCTCCCTGATCCCCGGAAGGGACCTGGGAAGCCGCCAAGCAGGCCGCCAACTCTTTCCCACTCACTGGTCCCCTGCTGCCTTCCTTTCCCCCTTCCTGGTGCCGCCAAGGGGTCTGGGGAGCTGCCAAGCAGGACCCTGGCCCCTGCAGCCTTGCTTTCCCGCTCCCCGGTGCCCTGCAAAGGGCCTGGGCAGCCACCAAGCAGGCTGAGACCCCCCCGCCACCTCTTTCCTGCTCCCCGTCCCACCACCTTGCTTTCCCATTTCCTGGTGCCCTGAAAAGGGCCTGGGAAGCCCTCCAAGCAGGCCACTGACATCCTGCTGCCTCTTTCCCGCTCCCTGATGCCCCTCCAGGGCCTGGACAGCTGCCAAGCAGGCTGCTGACCCCCTTCCACCTCTTACCCACTCCCCGATGCCCCGCAAAGGGCCTGGGAAGCCCACCAAGCAGGCCGCCAACCCCCGGCCACCTCTTACCCGCTCCCCGATGCCCCGCAAAGGGCCTGGGAAGCCCACCAAGCAGGCCGCCGACCCCCTGCCGCCTCTTTCCCACTTCCTGGTGCCTTCCAACCCTGCCGCCTCTTTCCCACTCACGGGTCCTGGGTCCTGCGCTGTCCCGCCCTGCAGCCGCTCTGTGCACTCGGGGGGTCCCTCAGCCTGGCCTGTGCACTCTCGCAGTCTGGGAGCCCTCGGGGGATGTGCACCTGCTGGCGTGCCTGACCAGGCTGAGTGAGGGGCTTTAAGGCTGCCCTCAGCTCCCATTGATCCAATGTCCCAGCAAGGCTGGCTGGACGCAGGTGTCTGTGGTTTATCTCCTATAGTTGATGCTGTTCCTTTAAGGCTTGGGGATTTGTTTATCTTCTATAATTGATACACTGTTCCTTTAAGGCGGCCTACTAACTACTAAGGAAGCCTCCTTTCTGCTTCACCTCGCAGCGTCTATAATGACACAATGTTACTTAGTGGTGAGGCCCCGGCTGCTCTTTCCTTCAGCTCCCGAGGATTCTATGATTGTTATATTGTTTCAAATCTGTGTTTTGCTAGAGCCAGTTTAAGTGGAGCGGGCGCAGCTTCACTTTCGCTCCTGCCGCAATGGAAACTGCTGTTTACTCAGGTCTGTGAGTGGCGGCTGCCATGTTGGCTGGGCTAATTAGCATACAGCCGCTCTGATTGGCTGGTGGGCGTGGCTTACCCTGTCATGGAGAAATGGTTAATTTTACTATTCCACTTTTATTAGTTTATATATATATATATATATATATATATATATATATATATATATATATATAAAATAAAGAGGTAATATGCAAGTTGACCCTTACTCCATCATACCATCACAAGATGGCTGTGCCCACAGCGGAGATGAGGGTTCCTATAATGAGTGATCAGCAGGGACCTGAGGCTGTGTGGTGCTGGGCTGGGGCAGGGGACCTGAGACTGTGCCTCCCACCTGGTGGGACTTGATGGGGGATCTGAGGCTGTGCCCCCTTCCCAGCAGGGCTTAAAGGGGTTGGGGGCAAATAGCAATATTAAAATATTTCCTCTAATTAATTCCCTTTTAATGTGCACAAATTCCATGCACTGGAGGCCCAGTGCACAAAATTTGTGCACTCAGGGGGGGTCCCTCAGCCTGGCCTGTGCCCTCTCACAGTCTGGGACCCCTCGGGGGATGTCCACCTGCTGGCATGCCTGGCCAGCCTGGATGAGGGGCTCATGGCTGTTTGCAGGCTAGCCAAGCTCCCCAGTATGGACCCTCACCCCATGGGGTTGTGGCCAGCCTGGTTGAGGGGCTGAGGGCCATTTTCAGGCTGCCCACAACCCCTTCAGGGTTCACGTCCCTACTGGGGTGCCTGGCTGGAACCAGGTATCTGGTATTTATTTAACTTCTATAATTAAAACTTTGTAGCCTTGAGTAGAGCTCAGGGCCTGCAGGGCCCTGCCTTCCTCCATTGCCCAGGGTAACTCCAGCTCTGTGGCTGCCACCATCTTAGTTGAGTTAATTTGCATATTTGCTCGTGATTGGTTGGTGGGCATGGCTGTGGACATGGCTTGTGGGTGTAATGGAGTGATGGTTAATGTGCATATTGCTCTTTTATTAGGTTATATATCTATATCAATATAGATACAGATATAGATATAGATATAGATATAGATTATATAGATATAGATATATGGATAAAATACGCAAACTAGGACAGGACTCTGTAATGGGTCATGACCGGACAAGAGGTTGCGTGCTCAGGTGAGGCCCAGAGCAGAGACTGAGACAGAGACAGGAGGCCTGTGAGCCACCATGCCCTGGCTAGGGCCAGCCCCCCAGAGCCGGAGCAGACATGGACAGGGACAGGGAGCCAGCCCACAGCCTCTATGGCCAAGTGCAGGCCCGCCTCCTGTGGAGGCAGCAGGGCTCCCTCCCACCTCCTGCAGAGGCAGCGTGGCTCCCTTCCGGCTCCCAGGAGCGCAGGTGACTTGCTTTCGCTTCGTGCAGAAGCCACAAGGCCCCCAGCAGCACGCTGTGGATCCTGCCAGCTCCTGCAGAAGCAGTAGGTGGCCTACTGTGCACGATATCGTGCGATGGGCTACTAGTATGTGTGTGTGCGTGTGTGTGTGTGTGTATGTACACACACACACATATATATAAGCATTTTGAGGCTAGAATGCAATCATTTATTCTCCCACATTATATCTACTCTCAAGGAGGTTGCCTTCTGGTATACAGATAGCCAGAAAACAGACAACCCAGCACAGGATAATGATGATGATGGTGGTGATGATAATAAAGGGTAGAGTTGTGTGTAAGAAGAATAGCAAAGGGAATCCTCTATATCACCTGGGGAAGGCAAAGAAAATTTCCCAAAGCAGATGTCACTTGAATTGGATTAAGAAAGAAGGGTATTTTCCAGTTGACCATGGTGAAGGTCATTCCAGGCAGAAGGCATAGCACAAGAATATATAGGGACACCTGTGAGATTCAGGGTATTTAGAGAGTTATAAATTGTTAGAAACAGGAGAGATTGGGGGAAGGCAATGACAGGAGATGCAGGTGAACAGATGGGTGGAGCCCACATTATTAAAATGATGTTATGGAGTTTAGGTTCTATACTGTAGGTTAGATGAAGATATAGATAGTTCATAGGAGAAGAATGACACGTCCAAATTTCAGCTTTGAAATATTTTTTAGCAATGAGTCTGTCAGGACCAATAGTTCTCCCATCATATTGATTAGTTAAGATTTCTCAGTAACCTTTGACTTTGTTGTGAATAGGTCAAATGTCCAAGCTTTTCTCAGAAGTTTCTGAATGTAATTATATGACTTTCTGATATCTAATCCTTGCCCTCTAGAAAAGTTCTAGCCCTGATCGCCTTAGTAAGTACGAATACGTTGATCTTCAGAAGAATAAAATTAACCACTGGGAAAAACGTGTTTCTTTGTACTCTTATTTGCTGGTAAAGAGGGACCAGTCAGAGGTTCTTTCATTTTTTCTGACTCCACTATTAGGAATGCTCTGGTTGTCAATGCATTATTAATAGGATATCTAGTCTAATTCTCATTTAATGAGAGGGAGGGAGGAACCTCCTTTAAGAGTTGTCAAAAACAACTCATCTTTATAAAAATCCTCTTATTGGCATGTCCCTAGAATTTGTTGTTACAGTAAGCTCCCGGAATTGGGCAAGAAGAAGGATGCTAAATTAAGATTATCAGCTATTCTGAAGTAAGATTTCCAGATCAATGAGATTCCCAGGGCCAAGAACAGTATTCATGAAACTATAAGAAGTACCACATTGCTGCCCAGTGGCTCTCAACCATAAGCCAGGTTATGGAGCTATAACTTCTCTGCTCATGACTTCTGAGAGTGGAAAGCAAAGTGATTTGAGGATTACAAAAGAAAGCCACTCTGCCCATGAGAGGAGGAAATCAAGTGTGACAGCTAGATGTGAGTATTCTTAGAAGCAGGCTCACATGATTTGTGTAGAAGTCATGAAGAGCTGTTAGTGAAGTCTAGTGTTTTTCAATCTCTCTGGGTGAAGTGTAAAAATGTCCTCACCTCGAGGACAAGTGGAAGTCTCCCTACATTGAATCTGGGTTAATTTGGGAATTGTACATCTTCTTGCAGAGAGATAGAAGATTGTCTTTGTCTTTACAATTTTAATGGTTTTTGAGCTTTGGAGTTTGGTCCAAAAGTGGCAAAGTAAAAAAAAATCACCAGTCATCAGTCTATGGATCAGAAAACCAATTGCAGTCCTGGCTATGCCACCTACAAGTGATCTTGTGGGGGTCACTGGGTTTCAGCTGAACCTGAGGATTGTGATTTTTTAAATTAGGACATTCCTCACCAATCCTGTTAACTTGTTCTGCCAAATGATGCCATGTGGATCCAGAGACAATGCACAAGCCTCAAACTAATATTTTAATAGAGTTATATAAATATAAGCATCAGTGGTGGCTTGAGAAAGGCCTGTTAAAATGATAACTGTTTAGGAGAGAAAATGAGATCCTGAAGTTGATATTAATGATCTTTGAGGACCTGGGTGAATGGTACAAATAATGATAAATTGGAGGTTCATATTTTTCTCTTAAGAACTGAGATTTTGGCAGAAGACTGTTGTCAGGCTTTCCAACTTAATGAAACTGAAACTTTGATGTGGTAATAGAAACTAATTTCATAGATTGGCCTTGAATTTTAATGATTCACAAAAGAAGTGCTTAAAGATACTGCAGCTAATATGACTATATCTGATGTCCTGAATCAGGCTGAACAATGCTTCTCTCTTTCTGGTGATCAGCATCTGGTAGGCTCTCGTGGAAGCAATTATAACTGTTCTCTGATGTTTATTGCCAGAACATCAGCTCTGATGACAGCAGGCTGGTGAGAAGGTCCTGTTAGGTTGGTCGGGGAAAGAAACTTAGCAATTTGAGACCCATTAAGTTCACCATGTATAAATCAGAATATGTTCCCTCCTTGCCAACATAACTTCCTTCCTGGATTTTTCTTCTAGGTCCAAAATGCGTAATTATTTCGGACTATTTTATCTCTTTCCCTTACTCCACCATCCAAAGAGTTGTTAACACATAGTTATTTTTGCTGCAGATACTTTTTGCAATCCTCTCCAAAAAGAGGACCCAAACACTCCCAAGGACTCACACTGTTTATGGAAATCTAAACTGAGTTCCAGACACAGACAGCACCTAGAAGTCTAGCTTCTTTTGGACTGTGAAGAATTCGATTGAGCAATGAACTAAGCTTAGAGAATACTTCCAAATTCTTGTTTTCATGGGAGTCCTTTCATGTCATCGGGGATCACTGCCTTGCATCCTCTCTCCTCTTCTATCTCACAAGAATAAAATTTTCTGTATGTGAAAACTCCTCACATGCACCTTGACTTAAAGAGCTCAGACTCTATACCCACAGAATACATTCTTTCATTTTAGCTCATTTAGTTTCATTCCAAGAGCTGCAGCAGTCTGACCACAGAAATGGCTCTGTCCAAAACTTTGGCTTTCCACTCTTGCCTTACGGGTCTGGGAGAAGGTCAGCGGGCTGTTCTCTGTTTTCGCTTTATAGTTTCCTGGCTTCCTCCTCTTTTCCTTCCCTGAGCCCATCATCAAATACTATGCCTGATTTTCTCTGCATAAGAATTTCAAGTGAGGTAAGATCAGTAATATCACAAATGACCTAACAATATTACTATTCTAAGAGTTTTCCCAGATTTGAAATGCATGTGGCTAACCAACTGCAAAAACAAACCAAATCAAAATTGCTGGATCCAAATTCTACCACTGCAATCAGCATAACCTGATCCTCTTCCATGCTCCTTCTAGCCCAGAAAAGTCCTTTGGAGGTCCATTGGCCTCCCTTGGAAAGCTGTCCACACTGCTCACCTGGACACTGTAAGCAAAGCATCTATATTTCCAGGCTCCACCCTGGAGCCACATCTAAGCCTGTGTTAGATCTAATGTGTTCCCAGGGCACTTCCTCTCCAGTTCTTCCTTCCCTGTTCCTGAGGCTGCACTAAGCTTTCTACACATTGGAGGTCATTCTCCAAAGAAAGGTTTGGGGATCAAATCTTGTTACAATCAAAGCCAAGCTGTAATCTCAGGCTACAGTCCAAACACCCTGCTTATGCATTATAATCTTCACACCTGTCAGCTGAATAAAACCATTCCCATTTTACAGTGTTGTTATGCGAATGTAATGAGATGACATACGAAAATGTTTTAACACAGGGCATGGCACATGGCGATTGCTCATTAAGTAATAGGAGTATTGACGTGACCATTGAGGGAAGCAGTAGATAGCAATGTTTAGCAGAGGGCGTGAAAAGCCCAGATTCTGGAACCAGACACTGTTGGCTTGATTCTGGCCCTGCAGCTTATTAGCTCTGTGATGTGGGGCAAGTTTTCTGTGCCTCTTTCTTCATCTGAAAAATAGGGTGATGACGATGATAGGATGATGGTGGTATCAATGATGATAAAACATCCCATTAGGTTATTATGGGGATTAAGAGAGCAAATATATGGAAAGTGCTTAAAAGAGTGCCTGACACAGGCACAGTAAGTGGTTTGTGTGTGCGCGTGTGTGCGTGTGTATGGTATATATGATATCTCTTATTGTTGTTGATGATGATATTATCTCAATAGATGGTAGAGTTCAGCTACTGCTCTCACCAATGATGAAAACACACATTCTGCTTGAGATTCAATTTCTCCATTTTACATTGTTCCATCCTGTCCCCTTAAACCTCTTCGCCATACTGGTACTACCACGACTACCCACCATCACCAGCAGAAAACAATTCAGGAAACCTCAAACTACCCATATTTCCACTCCTAAGGAGTACAACATGCAAGCACTAGAGCAAACATTCTCTGCCCACATCTGTACCTACCCTAGCCCCAAACATACGGCATTCCTTAGGCACTGAAGTGGAAAATCACACAGACTTCATTAACTAAGCATTTCTTCATCCAGTAGGATTCCCAATGCTCAAAGATGAGTGTCTCTTTCATCTCACAACTTGCTTCTGTTTCATCCTAACCCAGTGCTGAAGCTCCATCCCACCCAACTTTCATCATTTTTTTTCTACCTAAAGACACGACACAAGGACAATAAAGAATACGGCTCTTACCATTTGCATGGATGGACCTGGAGAATATTATGCTAAGTGAAACAAGCCAGTCAGAGAGATATACGTATCACATGATCTCACTCATTTGTGGAATCTAATGAACAAAAACAAAAAAAAAACTTGTGAACAAAATACATCTAGAGACATAGAAGCATGCAACAGACTGACAAATTTCAGAGGGAAGGTGGGTGCAGGGTTGGGGAGTGATTAACTGGGGAATTTATATGCCTATATGCATAGCCCATGGACACAGACAATAGTGTGGTGAAGAACTAGGAGGGACAGGTGTGAGATAAAGGGGTTCAATGGGAAAAAAACACACAAAGGAGACATCTATAATACTTTCAACAATAAAGATAAATTATTAAAAATTAGGCTTACTACATTTCCCAGTTATGACTAGTAGGAGATATATCTTCTATAATAAAAGCGAAACATGCAAATGTGACCGTTACCACCAGCCAATCAGAGCGGCTGTATGCAAATTAATCCAGCCAAGATGGAGGCCAACAGCCAATCAGAGCGGCTGTATGCAAATTAACCCAGCCAAGATGGAGGCCAACAGCCACGGAACTTGAGCAAACCAAAGGGTTCTGTTGCAACTGCCT
>PVJC01052529.1:0-11156 GCA_004026665.1 Murina feae
AATGATTAAAAAAAAAAAAAAAAAGGTGTGCACACAACCAGAATCCAGCCATGCTGTGGAATACTGCACAGGCATGGAGAGGACGGGGACGTCTGTGAGGTCCTTCAAGAGAACAAACCAAGGCTCACAGCAGCGTGTGGACACAGCTCACTTCCAGGGAGGTGACCAGGCATATAAGGACAGACTTCAGTGCCTTTCCATTTCTTTCCATTTTTGTCCATCTATACTAATAAAAGGGTAATATGCTAATTAGGGAGGACATCTTCCAGACGTCCATTCAGATGTCCATCTAGACAAAGCCACGGTGGCTGCGAGTCCTGGGACTCAGGCAGCTGTGAGCTCCGGCAGCTTCGAGGCCCGGGGCTTAGGCCTCACAGCCGCCACAGGCCGGCAATGGCAGCAGCAGTGGGGTGATGGGGGCAGCGCCTTCCCCTGATCAGCCTGGTGACTTCCTGGGGAGTAGGCCTAAGCTGTCAGTAGGACATCCCCTGAGGGCTCCCGGACTGTAAGAGGGGGCAGGCCAGGCTGAGGGACCCCACTCCCCCAGTGCATGAATTTTGTGCACCGGGCCTCTAGTCTATCTACACTAATAAAAGAGAAACATGCAAATTGGTGTCACTCCAGCACACCCACCAGTCAATCAGGATGAGTATGCAAATTAACCTAACAAGGATGGTGGTTAATTTGCATATGCAGATGTGGAGCAAAGACTGAAAACTACTGAAGACCGAAGACTACTGAAGACTGAAGAAGCTTAGTTTCTCTGCTATGGCCAGACCAAACACCTGGGTCCCAGGTGCAGGAGGAAAAGGCCTAATATGCAAATTGTCCCCTCAGGATTTTGACCAGGAGAACGGGAGTTCGATCACTCACTATGACGTGTGCTGACCACCAGGGGGGGCGCAGAAAATGGCAGGCAACCAGTGGCTGAGATGGTCTGGTGCTGAAGGAGCGAGGAAAGGAGAAGGCAGGGAAGCAAGAAGGCCTAGGGACCCTACCCATGCACAGATTTCGTGCACCAGGCCTCTAGTGTAATTATACTGTCTGTTGGAAAATACACAAATTAAACTATTGGAGGAAAATGAAAACTTGAGCCTGGGGGATTCCTCAGGAGATGGAGAACCAGGGGCTTCGAGCAGCAGCTCAGCCACATGGAGGGAGCCTCGTTCTCCTGGTGCAGGTGGTGGGGGGCTTGGAGAGCAGCCATGGGGACTGAGGGAGGAAGAAGAGGGACCGCTGGGGGTATCTGGTCATGGGTTGAGTCCAGGACAAGGCAAGGACCGGCTCTGTCCTGCCCTGACATGTGCTCCCTCCTACCTGAGCCATTTCCTTGGAAGACAGTTATGGTCAGGTTCTGTGGAGAGTCTGGGACAGAAAGACAAGGTGGACCAAAGTCAGTGGTGAGGGCTGGGCAGACATCGGCTCTGGGTCCCCAGGAGCTGCTTAAATGGAAACAGGGTGGGAGCAGGCATCCCTCTGACTCCTTCCTAAACCAGGTTCAGGACTCAGCACCTAATGTCTGAGGTCCCCACTCCCCATCTCTGCTGCCTTGGGGACCCCCATCAGGGGCCCCCACTTCCTGGTCCAGCTCGCACAGGACATGTTGAGGTACATGGTCCTCATCGTGGTCACCATGGCCCCAGGCAAGGTCATCTGACAGGGGAAGGTGGCACCCGCCCATCCCCAGGGGCATCAGAAATGCAAGAGGGGCAGGGCTCTGTGCTCTAGGTCCCCTACACAGCCAGGTCCCCAGGACAAAGCACCCAGCACACCTGCCTGGCTCCCCCTGCTCTGCACACCCTCAGGGACCTGCTGTTCAGAACCAGCACTCACAGGTGACATTGAGCTGGATGGTTCTCTCCACGGTCACACCAACGGCAGGAAAATGCACCTGGCAGGTGAGATTAGTGCCATGGTCCTGGGGCCGTGGAGTAACGGTGAGGACAGAGGAGAGGCGGGTCCTGGGGCCCAGGGAGCTGTGGGCAGCTGATGTCCAGGAGAAGATGGGAGGAGTGCCCCACTCACAGGCCCAGGGCACAGAGCAGGTCAGGTTCCTGGGGCAGCCAGACTCCAGGGGCCCCGGGATGAGGATGTGGGGTGTGTGGTTGAGGGCTGGTGAGGAGGGGGAGACAGGGGATCAGGAGGGAGGGTCCCAGGTGTGGCCCTGAGAGAAGCCTCAGCTTTGGTCCAGCTTCTGTCTCTCAGCCCAACAGGCTGTACCCCAACCCCCTCTCAGGATGGGGTCACAGCCCTGCTCGGGGCCACCGTGAACTTCTTGAGGCCTCTCCTGGAGTCCGTTCCTTACCCATCACTTGCACGGAGAGCTTATACCCTGTGTAAGAATATTTCACTCTATCTCCTTTCTCCACCCGAAAAACGTAAACTCCACTATCTGTCCTCCGTGCGTCTCTGATGTCCAGGGAGCAGTTTTTGGTCTTGGGATCCCCGACGAGGTGGAACCGGCCCAGGGTCTCCTCCTGCACTTTTTGGGATGGGTGGTTGGTGGCCACTAAAATGTCCTTAGGTGCATACACCTCTTCCCGGTTCCAGTAGCCGTGAGCTGGTGTAGAGTCATTCCATCCATCATGGGGGTACAACACCTTGCAGGCCACCTGGACACACAGGCCCTCCTGCACCATCACAGGCGTCTGCACTGTCAGCGTGTATCTTCCATCCTGAGCCAGGGACCCTGCAGGGAAACGAAGGTCAGCCACAGCCCCCGCCCTGCACGCCCCCTCCCCTCGGGCACTCACCTGCCCACAGCAGGGGCAGCAACAGCCGAAGCACCTCTGAGGGCATCTGGGCTCCTGTGGGTGAAAAGAGAAGCAAGACAGTGGGAGGGACCTGCAGAGAGACCAGGAAAGCTGGGGGGCAACACAGAAGAGGAACCTCAGTGCCTGAGTTCCTCCCCTTCTGCACTGAGTGGGGAGGACAGCCTACAGCCCAGAGACCCGGACGACTGGCCCTTTATATCTATCCTGAGTGCCCTCTGGCCCTCATGGTCCCCCTTCCCAGCCCCACAGCAGCTTGCCTGAGATCTGTGATACCGAGTTCCTTCTGGGGAAATTGTGTTTCTCAGGGTTCATCTCTGAGTAACTAGAATGAACATTGCAAGATTTACAGAAGGCGGCACAGGAAGATGAGCGTGAGAGCAGAACAGTGACCTTCATCAGAGGAGAAAGGTCGGGCTCTGATACCATCAGGACCCAGACCATCCCCTGCCCACATCCACTCCTGGGAACCGGAGGCCAGGGCGGGTGAGAGAGGCGTCCACCTACTGCTTCCCCCCGCATGTCCTTCGCCTCGGAGGTCATTTTATGCAGAAGTAGAAGTGGGCCCGACGCCCTGGTCACAGGCTGCAGATGTCTGTGGAGGTCAGCCAGCCAGGGGTGGGAACATGGAAGACGGGGGAGGTCCAGGGGGGTAAAGAGGCCAGGGATCTTTCTTCCCTCAGCTTCCGCACGGTGGTCACCCCTCTCCACTCACAAGGCCACATGCCAGTCCTGGATGCTGCCCCCAGAGTCTCTGTCCAGTGGGGACACAAATGAAGATTTCAGAGAGAAGGGAGGTGAGGGGGCGGGAAGAGATTAACCAAAGATCTTATATGCGTATATGCGTTGCCTATGGACACTGACAATAGGGTGGTGAAGGCCTGGGGTAGGATGGGAACCTGGTGGAGGGGTGCAATGTGGGAAAAAGAGGGACATCTGTACTACTCTCAACAATAAATTTTTTAAAAATCAATGGAAAAATTTATCCTCTGGTGAGGATTGAACTAATTATCATGTAACAATAATCTATACAAATAAAAGGTGTGATGGCCAATTTAGAGCTGGTGGTTTTTACTCGCGGGTGGTCCATAACAAAGGGTAGTATGTTATTTAGACAGGATAAGCCGGTGGTCTTCCGGACATCCTTCTGGATGTCCTTCCGGACAAAGCCACCGATCCCCCGCACTCCCACCTTCAACTTCCACCTCTAACCCCATCTCAAAGGGTAGGCATCTCTTGCACTCTAATCCATTAAAAAGCCTAGAATAATCCCACGAAAAAAAAAACAACAACAAAAAACAGAAAATGCGGGCGCAACCGGGTGCAGCCACTTCGCACACGGCTCAGCGGCAATCCCATGCCTCTGCGCAGGCGCAGAAAGGACACCGGGCAATGCACTTGGGAAGCGCGAGGCAGAGCCCAAGGGGCCGCAAGGGTTGCTGGGAGTTGTAGGCCGAGCGGGCCCAGTAGCAACAAGTGCTTTGGCGCGGAGCTGTTGCAGGGGATTCTGGGAGGTGTAGGCAAGACAGCCCCACAGCCTTGTGGGAGTCGTAGTCCCTGGAGCCACTTCCGTGCGGGGCTTCCGCGTGTCTAGTCTGGCAGCTTGGCCATCCCAGCGCCACATTCCGCGTAAGTATTTCCTCCCGTGGCGGGTGGGCCCGCGGGCGGCCGCTCTTCGTGGCCGTGTTGGGTGAGTGAGGGCCTCCAGGCGTGCTGACTCGCCTTTGTGATTTCTCTGCATCCCCAGGCCTTCTGGCCTGGATCCCCACGTGGTACCCTGCGGTTCGCCTGTCTCTTGCCCGCCCACCCCTCCCCCAGGTGGGGTTCGACCATCTCCCTGCCCCCGCCTCCAATCGGGCTCGTCCGCGAGGTCCCTGCTCTGCCCTAGAACCCCCGTCATGATAGATGTCGCACAGTATCCATCCTCTGACGAGAGGAGACCCAGCCCTGCTGCTAGGGAGCGCACAGGGGGCTGTCAGGCCTGTCACCCCCAGACGGGGTCGTGGTGAGGCTGGGATGCGGCATGCAAGCGGCTCTGGGAGCCCAGAGGAGCGGCCAGGCCCATCCTGGAGCCTCTGGAGTCTCTGAAGGGAAGATGCTAACAGGGACCGCAAACCCGACAGGTCCCAGTGGAATTCCTAGTTGTCCCCCCTGCTGACTAAATGTCCCATCCTCTTCCCAGGTGCCTTGGCCAAAGCCTCCACGTCCTCCTTCATTCCTCTTTTCTCATCACCTTATCCTCCACCCCAGTCCATGTCCTATGCAAGTCTTATGGTCTCTACCTTCAAAATAGATCCAAACCCCCATTTCTTCCCACCTCTGCTGCCACCACCCCCACCCCCACCCAGGACACATCATCTCTCACTGACTTTTTAAAAAAACGTATTTTCCAAATATGTTTTTGTTGATTTGAGAGAGGAGAAGAGAAAGGGTGAGGGAGAGAGAAAAACATGGATGTCATGATCTAGGAGCCCGCAACCGGGATTGTGCCCTGACCAGGCATCAAAATGATGATGCCCGACCAGCTGACCCCACCAGCCCACTCTCTCACGGACTATTTATTGCCCCCACAGCCTCCTCGATGGCCTCCCTGCCTCTGCCCCTTGTAGGGTACACTCTGTTCTCCTCACAGCAGTGAAAGGGATTATGTTATTTATTTTTTAAACAATATATTTTATTGATTTTTTTTTTTTTACAGAGAAGAAGGGAGAGGGATAGAGTTAGATACAGAGAAACATCGATCATCTGCCTCCTGCACACTCCCTACTGGGGATGTGCCGGCAGCCAAGGTGCACGCCCTTGACCGGAATCGTACCTGAGACCCTTGAGTCCTCAGGCCGACGCTCTATCCACTGAGCCAAACCAGTTAGGGCGAAAGGGATCATTTTACTATTTAAGTCCAATTATATCCCTTCTCTGCTCCAAACTCTTCCATCTCCCTCTGAGTAAAATTAAAACTGGACTCCGCGCCCTATGAGTCTCTAACAGCCTGCACAGACTCGTCTTCTGAGGTGCCTGCAGATGTGGGGGGAGAGGAGAGATGAGCCCAGGGTGACTTTATGCCCTGAGCTGCGGAGGAGCTGGGTGGGAGGTGGTGGTGCTCCCAGGAGGTGGGAACAGGAGGGACTGGCCAGCTGGGGCAACTAGGATCTGAGAGGAGGCCCAGCTACCAGTCACCCTCAAGGGGAATGAACTGGGCAGAGCCTGAGGAGCATGAAGAGAACTCTCCCCAAAAGACTGGAGACTCAGCAGGAGAGTAAGGGAGAACCCTGGCTGGGTGGCTCACTGAGGTGGGCATTGTCCTGTGTACCGAAGGGTTGCTGGTTCGATTCCCAGTCGGGGCACCTGCCTGGGTTTCAGGCCCAGTCCATGCAGCTCATCCATGTTGTACTCTCACATCGATGTTTCCTTCTTCTCCCTTTCTTTCTCTCTAGATATCAATATTCTCTAAAAAAAATAAAAATAAAAACTAGAGGGAGAAAAGATTTCACGGGTGACAAGCAGTCATGGTGGACAGGCCCTCAGAGCTCCTTGCTGAGCCCAGTGACAGGGAAGGAGACTCCGGGCAGAGGGAAGAGCCAGTGCCAACACAGGCTGGAGTGCTCCTGGGGTGTCTGAGAGTAGAGGCCAGCATGGCTGCGGGAGCCTGGGATAGGAGGTCACAGGAGAAGGGAGCCAGGTCGCATAGGGCTTCCCAGTGTTACCAGGAATTGGGCTCCGGCTGCCCTGTCGCTGTGTCCAATAACGAAGGCAGGGTGGAGTCATATAAGGTGTCTACGGAGAAGGCCACCCAACCAAGAAGACAGGGTGCTTATAAGCGTTCAAATCCTTCCTTATGGCAAGGCGCAGGGGACAGGAGGATAAAGGGGAAGGGGCTGGGGTGAGGCTGGGGACTGACGTCAGCTATTGTCCTTGCCATCAGGCGATGAGATGATGTTTTAACTCCTGATGGGTCGGTCTGACCCTGCTTACCGATTCTGCTTGCTGAATCCGCAGCTGGGTCACCTCCTTCATTGGGTTGCACAGGCCTTGAAAAGGAAACTTAAGCCCGGCCAGCTTGGCTCAGCGGTTGAGCATTGACCTATGAACCAGGAGGTCATGGTTCGAGTCCCGGTCAGGGCCCAGGCCCGGGTTGTGGGCTCGATCCCCAGTGTGGGGCTTGCAGGAGGCAGCTGATCCATGATTCTCTCTCATCATAGATGTTTCTCTCTCCCCCTTCCTCTCTGAATTCAATAAAAAATATATTTTAAAAAAGAATTGGAAACTGGAAACGATGCCTCTGACTTTATGGAGAATACTGTGCCTCTCAGAGCAGAACCCTTCAGCCAGACGTGTGTACAGTCCACCCCATCCCCAGAAGCCTGCTCCACTGGCACACTCCCCCACATCTATTTTGGGCAGAGCGCGCTCTCCAGACAGCCTCGCTTGGAGGCAACCCCGCAATCCGGATACACATGTAGCCCGCCTCCCTTCTCTTCTAGTCCTCCCATCCTGAGCAAATGCCCGACTCCTTCTTGTCCTTCTGGCTTCCTCTCAGATGACAGTTCCTTCATGTCACTCCTCCTTATTTTTAAAGTATGGAGGTTACTTCTTGCTTATCCGTGCGTTGGTTCCTCCACTAGAACTGCAACCTTTCCTGTTTGTTCTCTGCGGTGACCCCAGTGCCCAGGACCCACTGAGTTGGTATTTGTTGAATGAATGGGTGAATGGATGGATGAATAGGTGGGTGGGTGGGTGGGTGGGTGGATGGATGGATGGATGGATGGATGAATAGGTGGGTGGGTGAATGGATGGATGGATGGATGGATGGATGGATGGATGGATGGATGAATAGGTGGGTGGGTGGGTGGATGGATGGGTGGGTGAGTGGATGGATGGGTGGATCGATAGGTAAATGAATGGATGGATGGATGGGTGGGTGGGTGGATGGATGGATGGATGAATGGGTGAGTAGATGGATGGATGGGTGGTTGGATGGGTGGATGGATGGATGAGTGAAAGCTTTATCGAGATTTGAAGGTGCTTGGCCTGCACAGCACTGAGGGAGGTGTTCCAGGCACCGGGTTTACTCTGGAGGCAACAACCCAACAATCCAGAATCCACCTGTAACCGGCCTCCCTTCTACTCTAGACCAGGAGACTCGGACCCCTCGCACCCGCCCGGACCCGGCAATGCCGGCCCCGCAGTGCGCCTCCTGCCACAAGGCCCGAGCCGCCCTCCGCCGCCCGCGCTCCGGCCAAGCGCTGTGCGGCGCCTGCTTCTGCGCCGCCTTCGAGGCCGAGGTGCTGCACACGGTGGTCGCGGGCCGCCTGCTGCCGCCCGGCGCCGTGGTGGCCGTGGGGGCCTCGGGCGGCAAGGACTCCACGGTGCTGGCGCACGTGCTGCGGGAGCTGGCGCCGCGCCTGGGCATCTCGCTGCAGCTGGTGGCCGTGGACGAGGGCATCAGCGGCTACCGGGACGCGGCGCTGGCGGCCGTGCGGCACCAGGCGGAGCTCTGGGAGCTGCCGCTCACCGTCGTGGCCTACGCCGACCTCTTCGGGGGCTGGACGATGGACGCCGTGGCCCGCAGCACGGCCGGCTTGGGCCCCAGCCGCTCCTGCTGCACCTTCTGCGGGGTGCTGCGGCGGCGGGCGCTGGAGGAAGGGGCGCGCCGCGTGGGAGCCACGCACGTGGTGACGGGTGAGCGCATGCGCGGCGGCAGGAAGGGGGCCTTGTGGGAGGAAGGGGCGCATGCGCGGGCGAGGGCGGCACAGACGGGAGGGGCTGAGGCGCATGCGTGGGCGAGGGCGGCACTGATAGGGGCTGAGGCGCATGCGCGGGCGAGGGCGGCACTGATAGGGGCTGAGGCGCATGCGCGGGCGAGGGCGGCACTGATAGGGGCTGAGACGCATGCGCGGGCGAGGGCGGCACTGATAGGGGCTGAGGCGCATGCGCGGGAAGTGAAAAGGAGACCCCGGAGGAGCTCAGTAAGGGCTGTGCGCGCACCCCGAAGGCTCCGGGGCCTGGTGTGTGCGCCCTTGGGAGGGGGCAGGGCAGGCGTGGGGAGCTTTTGAGCCACTGCCATCACCTTGGTGCACACACAGTGGAAATGGAGGGCTGGAGGGGCCCCCTTAGGGCCTAGGGCCGTGGTTCTCTGCATTTTAAAAATGGCATTCTAGCCCTGGCTGGTTTGGCTCAGTGGATAGAGCGTCCGCCTGCGGACTGAAGGATCCCGGGTTCCATTCCGGTCAAGGGCATAGGCCTGGTCAATGATTCTCTCTCATCATGGATGTTTCTTTCTCTTTCCCTCTCCCTTCCTCTCTGAAATCAATAAAAATCTATTTAAAAATAATAATATGACATTCCATAGGTTTCCCCTCACAAAAGGAGGAGTGTGCAGGGGTGTCTCCCATCTGTCATCTGAAACGTAACTGTGCCTTTTAACTTCTTCTCTCTCTCAGTTTGCCTCTCTCGTTCTCTCTTACTCCCTCCCAGTCATCCCTTCAACAAGTAATTATTGACCATTTACTGTGCGCCAGACGCAAGCCCTGTAGCCTCTAGCTGGGCGCCTGGCCTCGGTTTCCTGTTTTGTAAGTCGGGGATATTAGTAACGCCTGGGTCCTGGAGGTGCTGAGAGTTAGGTGAGCCTGGGGCCTGGAGATGCTGAGAGTTAGGTGAGCCTGGGGCCTGGAGATGCTGAGAGTTAGGTGAGCCTGGGGCCTGGAGATGCTGAGAGTTAGGTGAGCCTGGGGCCTGGAGATGCTGAGCATTAGGTGAGTGACATGTGAAAAGCAGTGAACCTGATACAAACGTTTGCTGTTACGATGCACAAGTCAGCCTGCTCCTGCCCGGCTCTCCCAGAGCATAGTTACAGCCTGAGAGGCGAGTTTGCAGCAGGAGGACCGAGAGGAGAAAAAAAGGCGGAGATTAAGGGAGCGTTTGCGAGTGAGCGAGGGCTGAAGGCTGTGGGTAACCAGGTGAAGGGCGCATGGAGGTTGGGCGAGGTGTCTGAGCCAAGGAAGCAGCCCGTCCAAACGCCCTGCGGAGAGGATGTGGGCCGATGGAGGCGCCCTGAGGAGACCGTGTCTCACTGTAGAGAAAAGCTCAAGATGACAAAATGCACAGTCAGCAGGCATTTACCGTATTTTCCGGCGTATAAGACGACTGGGCGTATAAGATGACCACCAACTTTTCCAGTTAAAATATAGCGTTTGGGATATATTTGCCGTATAAGACTACCCCTCTTCCAACACACACCAAATAAAAATTTAAAAAAACCAAACATCAGATTTGATTCGAAAGGAATGGAATGCGGCCGTTTTTGAGCTCTCCCCACCGCATGCGGCGACCGCAGATTTTCCCAGTCCGGCTTGGAAGTTTCAGCACCCGCCCTATAAGACGACCCCCGACTTTTGAGAAGATTTTCCTGGGTTAAAAAGTCATCTGATACGCCGGAAAATACGGTAGCTTAAAGGTTCTGGTGACTGTAGCGCAGTCACTCTCTCCGGGACCTGCAGCCCCGGGGGCGCTGTGCCAGCCGCCTGTTGAGCACCTCCATCAGGTGCCCTTTGACTCTCGCTGTGCGGCCTGAGTGCCCTTGACCCTGAGGCTGGAATGACCTCTGCAGCTGAGAGCAGTTATTCCCTCCGTCCTGGCGCGTCTAGCACAGGGCTGCCTGGCCAGGAAGGTGGGTGACAGGGCGCCCCAAGTGGCTCCATAGGGGCCCTGTCCCCTCCGTTTCTCACTGTGTCCACCTTCTGCTCCACCCACCCCCGGTCCCCCGGGTCCCCGTGGCCAGCAGCGCCCCCCGCGCCCTCTCTGACCGGCGCCCCGTCTCTCCCGCAGGCCACAACGCGGACGACATGGCGGAGACGGTGCTCATGAACTTCCTGCGGGGCGACGCGGGCCGCCTGGCGCGGGGCGGCGGCCTGGGCTCGGCGGGCGAGGGGGGCGCCCTGCCGCGCTGCCGGCCGCTGCAGCTGGCCTCGCAGAAGGAGGTGGTGCTGTACGCGCACTTCCGCCGCCTGCGCTACTTCTCCCACGAGTGCGCGTACGCGCCCCGCGCCTTCCGCGGCCACGCGCGCCACCTGCTCAAGCTGCTGGAGGCGGCGCGGCCGTCGGCGGTGCTGGACCTGGTGCACTCGGCCGAGCGCCTGGCGCTGGCCCCGGCCGCCCGGCCCCCGCCCGCCGGCGCCTGCTCCCGCTGCGGGGCGCTGGCCAGCCGCGCGCTCTGCCAGGCGTGCGCCCTCCTGGACGGCCTGGACCGCGGCCGGCCCCGCCTGGCCATCGGCAAGGGCCGCCCGGGGCGGGACGAGGTGGGGCCTCCGCAGGAGCGGGAGCAGGCCCAGCCCCCAGCCCGGGGAGCCGTCCCCGCTGTCCTCACCTTCTAGGGACCCCGGTTCTCCG
>PVJC01052530.1:0-11110 GCA_004026665.1 Murina feae
AAAAAAAAAAAAAAAAAAAAAAAAAAAAAAAAAAAAAAAAAAAAAAAAAAAAAAAAAAAAAAAAAAAAAAAAAAAAAAAAAAAAAAAAAAAAAAAAAAACCAAAAACAAAAACAAAAAAACAAGAAACAATGGTAATAAATTATCAAACCCTACAACTCAAAGAGTTAGAAAGAAATCAACAAGAAAAGCCCAGCATAAGCAGAAGGAAGGAAAAATAATAAAGATCAAAGTGGAGATAAATGACATGGAGACCAAAAAAAAAACAAAAACAAAAACAAAAGATCAACAAAACCAAAAGCTAGTTCTTTGAAAGGAAAAACAAGATTGATGAACCTCTAGCCAGGCTCACCAAGAAGCAAAGAAGGCCCAAATGAGCAAAATCATAAATGAAAGAGGTGAAATAACAACTGATCCCACACAAAAACAAACGATTATGAAAACATACTATGAACAACTCTATTCCAACAAAATGTACAACCTATATGAAATGGACATATTCTTAGAAAACTAAAAACTCCCTAAACTCAACCAAGAAGAGTCAAAACCTGAATAGGTCAGTAACTACTGAAGAAATTGAAACAGTGATCAAAAACTTTCCAGCAAACAAAATCTCTGGTCTGGACAGCTTTATAGGAAAGTTCTGCCAAGCATTTAAAGAATAACTAAAACCTATCCTACTCAGACTATTCCAAAAAATTCAAGAAGACACACTTCCAAGCTCTTTCTATGAAGTGAGCAGTACCCTAATCCCAAAACCAGATAAAGACACCACAAAAAAGAGAACTTCAGGCCAATATCCTTGATGAACATAGATGCTAAAATCCTCAACAAAATCCTAGCAAATAGGACTCATCAATATATTAGAAAGATCATACACCGTGACCAAGTTAGATTTATTCCAGGGAGGCAAGGATGGTTCAACATCTGCAAATCAATAAATGTGATACATCAAAATGAGAGACAAAAATCAAATAATCATATCAATTGATGAAAAAATAGCATTTGAAAAAACCCAAAACTCTTCCTTGATAAAAACTCTAGCAAAGTGGGAATAGAGGGATCATGCCTCAACATAATAAAAACCTTATATAACAAACTAACAGCCAACATCATACTCAAAGAGCAAAAACTAAATCCATTTCCCCTAAGAATAGGAACAAGACAAGGATGCCCAATTTCACCACTCCTATTCCACACAGTATTAGAAGTACTAGCCATAACAATCACACAAGAAGAAAAAATAAAAAGCATCCAAATTGGAAAAGAAGAAGTTAAACTGTCCTTATTTGCAGATGACATGATATTATACATAGAAAACCCCAAAGACTCCATCAAAAAAACTACTAGACCTAATAAATGAATTTGGCAATGTAGCAGGATACAAAACTAACACCCAGCATTATATGGCCTTTTTATAAACCAATAATGAACTCACAGAAAGGGAAATTTTTAAAAATCCCATTTACCATTGTTCCAAAAAATTAAGATACCTATGAATAAGCTTAACCAAGGACATAAAAGACCTGAACTTGGAAAATTATAAGACATTGAAAAAAGAGATAGAAGAAGACATAAACAAATGGAAGAACATATACCATGTTCATGGATTGGTGGGATCAACATCATTAAAATTTCCATACTACCTAAAGCAATCTATAGATTCAATGCAATACCTATTAAAATACCAATGGCATATTTCAAAGATCTAGAACAAAATATTCAAAACTTCATCTGGGGGGAGGGGGGAAGACCTGAAATAGCCACAGCTATTCTGAGAAAGAAGAACAAAGTTGAAGGGATCACAATACGAGACATCAAACTATATTACCAAGCCATGGATCTCAAAACTGTCTGGTACTGGCACAAGAATAAACATATAGACTAATGGAACAAAATAGAGGAGCCAAAATTGACCCAAGCCATAATACTCAAAATTCGACAAAGGAAGCAAGAGCATACAATGGAGTCAAAACAGCCTCTTTAATAAATGGTGCTGGGAAATTTGGTCAGATACATGCAAAAAAATGAAACTAGATCACCAACTTACACCACACAAAAACAAACTCAAATTGGCTAAAGGACTTAAATGTAAGGTGGGAAACCATAAAAATCCTACAAGACTCCATAGGCATCAAAATTGCAGACATATCTTGTAGCAATATCTTTACAGGCACAGATCCTAGGGCAAGAGAGACTAAGGAGAAAATAAACAAATGGGATTACATTAAAAAAAAACCCTTCTGCACAGCAAAAGAAACCATCAACAAAATAACAAGAAAGACCACTGCATGGGAGAACATATTTGCCAATGTTATCTCCAATAAAGGTTTAATCTCCAACATTTACAGGGAACTCATACAACCCAACAAAAGAAAAATAAGCAATCCAATCAAAAAACGGGCAAAGGACCTAAATAGAATCTTTTTGAAAGAGGACACTCAGAAAGCCAAGAGACACATGAAAACATGCTCAAAGTCACTTATCATCTGAGAGATGCAAATCAAAACGACAATGAGGTACCACCTCATACCTGTCAGAATGGCTATCATCAACAAATCAACAAAGGACAAGTGCTGGAGAGGATGAGGAGAAAAAGGAACCTTAGTGCACTGCTGGTGGGAATGCAGACTGGTGCAACCACTGTGGAGAACAGTATGGCATTTTCTCAAAAATTTACTATGGAACTACCATTTGACCCAGTAATCCTGCTTTTAGGAATATATCCCAAGAAGCCAGAAACACCAATCAGAAAGGATATATGCACCCCTATATTCATAGCAGCACAATTTACAATAGCCAAGATTTGGAAACAGCCTAAATGTCCATCAACAGATGAGTGGATTAGAAAACTATGGTACATCTACACAATGGAATACAATGCTGCTATAAAAAAGGAATTCTTACCATTTGCAGCAGAATTAATGGAACTGGAGAGCATTATGCTAAGTGAAATAAGCCAGTTAGTGAAAGAAAAATACCACATGATCTCACTCATTTAAGGATAATAAAGAACATTATAACCTTATGAACAAAACGATGGATACAGAGGCAGAGACACATCAAACAGACTGTCAAATTACGGTGGGAAGGCTGGGGATATTTGAAGGGGGGAGGTAAGAGAACAACTGAATGACTTGTATGCATACATATAAGCATAACCAATTGACACAAGACATTGGCTGGCAGGGGGTGAGGGCATGTGCTAGGGTGTAGGGGAGGCCAGGATAAAGTCAATGGGGAAAAAAGAAAAGGAGACATATATACTACTATCTGTAATACTTTAAACAAAATAAAATTTTAAAAAGAATAATATACAGAAATCCAACAGCAAATAAGAGGATCCCAAGATTCAAGTCAGAGATTTGAAATACAAAGAATCAAAAAACACTCAACCAGAAAAGAAAAAAGAAAAAATAATTAAAAAATATGAAGATAGTGTAAGGAGCCTCTGGGACAATTTCAAGCATACCAACATCTGAATTATGGGGGTGCTAGAAAAAGAGAGACCAAGAAATTGAAAACATATTTGAAAAAATACTGACAGAAAACTTCCCCTACCTGGTGAAAGAAATAGACTTACAAGTCCAGGAAGCGCAGAGAACACCAAACAAGATCATAATTAAAATGCCAAGGGCAAAAGACAAAGAGAGAATATTAAAAGCAGCAAGAGAAAAACAGTTAGTTACCTACAAGGGAGTACCCATACAACTATCAGCTGATTTCTCAACAGAAACTATGCAGGCCAGAAGGGAGTGGTAAGAAATATACAAAGTGATGAATAGCAAGAACCTACAACCAAGACTACTTTACCCAGCAAAGCTATCATTCAGAATTGAAGGTCAGATAAAGAGCTTCACAGACAAGAAACACTAAAGGAGTTCATCACCACCAACTCAGTATTATATGAAATGCTGAAGGGTATTCTCTAAGAAGAGGAAAAAAAAGGTAAAAATAAAAATTATAAACAACAAAGTGACAACAAATACATATCTATGAATAAGTGAATTTAAAAATCAAGTGAATAAAAATCTGAAGAACAGAATAAACTGGTGAATATAATAGAAGCAGGGGCATAGAAAGGGAGCAGTTTGACAATTCTCATGGGGAATAGGGGTTGTGGGGGGTTCTGGAATAGATTGGATAAAAATCTTATACCTATGGATGAAGACAATGGGCAGGGGGTAAGGGCATGGGGTGGGGTGGGAACTGGGTGAAGGGGAGCCATGGGGTGGGGGAAGAGGAACAACTGTAATAATCTGAACAATAAAGATTTATTTTAAAAAATTAAACCAGAGTTTACCAGTAGGAGGGCTACATTTTTTCTGGGTTAGTATGTCCTCACTTTAATTTTATTAGAGAAGAGGTGACTGCAATAGTCTGAAAAAACATAGTGTATATTAATAATCAAGGTACAACCTTACTCCTTTGCTGTGGATCATCCTCCATGGATTAAGAGGATGCCAATTCTTTCATTGGGTGAGATAACAAAAACCTTAGGTCCCTTTAGTGTTCAAAAATTATTGTCAGAGGTTAAGGGGGGTTGTAGGGAGGTAGAAGAAAGTCAGAGTTGGATAAATGGTGATGGATGCACACTTGACTTGGGATGGTAAACAAACAATACAATATGCAGATGATGTATCATAGAATTGTATACCTGAAACCTGTATAATTTTATTAACCAATGTCAGTTCAATAAATTCAATTTAAAAATTACAAATTTTCATTTATGAAAGTAGTCACAGAGATGTAAAGTATAACATAAGTAATATAGTCAATAATATTATAACAATTATGTATGATGCCAGATGTTTACTAGACTTATCAGGGTGATCACTTCATGAGGTATATAAATCTCAAATCAATGTCATTGAAAAAGAAAGAATACAGAAAACTTAACAATTGCCTTACTAAGAACTTGAAGTAAATCTAGAGAAATAAGGTACCTAGAAATAAATTTAACCAAGGAGATAAAAAAAAAACTGTACTTGGAAAATTATAAGATACTGAAGAAAGAAAGTGAGAAAGATACAAATAAGTGGGAGCATATATCATTTTCATGGATAGGAAAAAATAGCATAATTAAAATGTCCATACCACCCAAAGCAATGTAGAGATTCGACACAATTTCTACTAAAATACCAATGGCATACCTCACAGATCAAGAATAAATATTCAAAAAATTTATATGGAACCAAAAAGGACCTCAAAGAGCCTTGGCAATCTTGAGAAATAAAAACAAAGTTACAAGTATTATGCTACCTAATACCAAACAAGACCATAGTAATCAAAATAGCATGGTATTGGCACAATAACAGGCATATCGATCAATGGAACTGAAAAGAGAGCACAGAAATAAACACATGCCTTTATAGTCAATTAATATTTGACAAAGAGATAAGATCATACAATGGAGTAAAGACAGTCTCTTCAATAAATGATGCTGGGAAAATGAACAGACACATGTAAAACATGAAACTAAACCACCAACTTACACCATACAAAAGTATAAACTCAAAATATATTAAAGACTTAAATATAAGTTGTGAAACTATGTAAGTCGTAGATGAAAACATACACAGTAAAATTTCAGATATTTCTCATTGCAAAATTTTTGCCAATGTATTTCCTTGGGCAAGGGAAACAAAGAAAAAAAATAAACAAATGGGACTACATCAAACTAAAAAGCTTTTGCATAGCAAAAGAAACTATTAACAAAATGAAATGGGAACCCACTAAATGTGAGAACATGTTTGCCAATTATACAGCTAATAAATGGTTAATTTCCAAAATATATAAAGAACTTATACTACTCAACATGAAGAAGACAAACGCCCAATTAGAAATATGGGCAAAGGACCTGAACAGACACTTCTCCAAAGAGGACATACAGATGGCCAATAGACATGTGAAAAGATATTCAACATATGCAAATTAAAACCACAATATGATATCACCTCACACCTGTCAGAATTACTATCAATAAATTAACAAAGAACAAATGCTGGTGAAGATATGGAGAGAAATGAACCCTTGTGCACTGTTGGTGGGAATGCAGATCATTGCAGCCACTGTGGAAAACTGTATGGTGTTTCCTCAAAAAAAATGAAAATGATAACTGTCTTAGGACCCAGGGATTCCACTTCTGGGAATATATCTGAAGAAATCTAAAACGCAAATTCAAAAAGAATATATGCACCCCTCTGTTCATTACAGCTTTATATACAATGACCAAGATTTGGAAATAGCCCAAATGCTCATCAGTAGGTAAGTGCATAAAAAAGCTATGGTACATTTACGCAATGGAACACAACCCAGCCATTAAAAAAAAGGAAATCTTACCTTTTGCAACAACTTGGATGGACCTGGAGATTATTATGCTAAGTGAAATAAGACAGTCAGAGAAAGACAAATACCAAGTGATTTCACTTATATGTGGACTCTAATAAACAAAATAAACTAAAAACATAAACAAAATAGAAACAGAGGTATGGATAAATGGAACAGACTGACAGCTGTTTGAAGGGGATTGGAAGCTGGTTGAAAGACGGTGATATAATTAAGCAAAAAACCCCAACAGTGTGTTGGTAGCCAGAGGTAAAGAGAGGTTGGGCATGTGGAAGAGGTCAAACAGGGGGGAACAGAGACAGAAAGAGACCTTGCTTTAGGCAAAGGGTACACAGTGCAGTGTGCAGATGATATTTTGTTGAGTTTTACACTTGAAACCTGTATAGTTTTGTGAACCAATGTCACCTCAATAAATTTAATAAAAAAAATTTTAATGTAACTAAAAAAAAAGAAAAATATATCCTCAGAGATAAGAAATTATATTTCTTGCCAAAACATGACACATGTTAGGCCTATAGATAGTATATATGAGCCATCCTATCTCTTTTTGTAGCGAATACATAGATGCATCTAGTAAACATTATTGTACCTTCAGTGGTTTCATTGTCAGTTCCCATTTTCTGCTTCCTGCATTTGTCTCTCTCCTGATTCAAAACCATTCCTTTAACACATCATTCCTAATTAGATGATTAGTGCTCGGTAGGGCAGGAGATAACTCATTTGCATAATATAATCATAAAACGAAGTTAAAGATACAGATTTTGTTGTTCGTTTGCACAATTATCTTCTTCAGCCTGGGGGGCTGAGATATTAATGTGATTAAACAGTATTTCTGCAAACAGGCAACTGTGTGTCCTCTATTAAAGCAAGGCTGGAGGCAAATGAAAAATTAATTTTAGAAGACAATCAATTTTATTCTACATGACTGTAATAAATAACAGCCCATCTGCAGACAACTCATTAAGCCTCGGGAGGGCACATGTGTCACAAACTCTAACTGACACACAATGCTGAATTTTCCACCAAAATAGAACTAGTAATAAATGACCTACCAGATGCCTTATCAACCTAGAAAATCAATGTATAGGAATTTCCTAGAAAATAAAGTGCATATAGTGTCCCTTATAATCAACCAGCTAATTTAATACTGGTTATAAAAAATTTCAAAAACTGGTTTATTTTGTTTTTAGATTTGTTCTCTTGTGGTTCCAAATGTATGCATACATGTGTTTTCACACATATTAGTGTGATGCCACTTTCAGGAGTGATAAGAGCTAATATTTACTGAGTTCCTATTGTGTGCTGGGCAATTATATACATGATCTTAATCTTCTTTAACAATCGCACAAGTTATGTAACTAATATTATTCCCATTGTAGATGAAAAAAAGATGAGGTTTAAATGCTCTAAAAAATGGTCTAAAAAATGGTCTAAAAAAAGATGAGGTTTAAATGGTCAAAAAGCTTTGGACTGAGAACAAATGTGGCTTTCTGAGAAAGAATAGTAATTCTCTAGGATTCTGTTGTTCAAGAAGAGCTGTCAATCAAAATAGAACAATACACCAGTTATGTATTGAAATAAATTTCCTTAAAATATGAACATTTACAAAGTAAATACATTGAATTGTAAGAATTCATGCTTACACTGTCAAACCAACAAACTGAAAACATTTTGAGTACTTGCATTCATATACTATAGTAGGCATTATGAGTGGTAAAACAACACACCAGAATGTTCCTGAAGTTAATTCAGAAGCTAGTCTGGGGTGTGATAATTTAAAACTTAACATTTATAAAAAAGAAAATGGGAGAGGGCAGAAGAAGAAGAGAAGAAGTAAAAGAAAAAAAGGAGGCGGAGGAACAAGAGAAGAAAAAGAAGAGGAAGATGAAAGAGAAAGGTTATCTGTAGATAAATGTTCAGAGAATCAAAAGGTCACTCATGTGATGAGGTAAGTACTCACTGAGGATGTAAAAATTTAGCTATATCCTTAGAAATTAAACTTGTTTTCAACAAGATTTTAGTAGAGGAAATTCTTCCAGGGAAGAATTCTCATCATTTTCTGATAGGTTTCCTAGGCAGTTTACATAATATCAGTACACTTTCATTCAGTTTTAACAAACATGCTGATGATTCCTGCTTGAATAAAAACTTCATTTGAAGTTCTAATCTCATCAAATAAATACTTTGTAATAGACACTAGGGTTATAGCGCCTAAAATAGTCTTTCTACAACACTTTGGACAGTGGACAGCATAGCCTGATTGAGATAACCCAGTGTAAGCATATGTCTCTTTTCAGTGCTATATAAAGAAGAAAAAAACAACAAACCCTACAGAGCTAAAATAAAATTTTAACAATGCAACTGACTTTTCCCAACCTAAAGAAAGGGTCTTAATAATAGCATGTGTTACTACATTTGGCTTTCGTTGCTATTCTCCAGCTGCAGAAATTAAAACTCAGTCTTAATAAGTGATTGAACCTAATGGTGGTTTGCAAATGTTGACCAAATCCTTCTCCCCAACCATTCTACTAAGACAGTGGTTCTCAACCTTCTGGCTCTTTAAAACAGCTCTGCACGTTGTGACCTCCAACCATAAAATTATTTTCGTTGCTACTTCATAACTTTAATTTTGCTACTGTTATGAATCGTAGTGTAAATATCTGATATGCTGGATGGTCTTAGGTGACCCCTGTAACATCTTAGTAACTAAAATGTCAGGTAAATGGCTGGGCAACACTCAACAGAAAAACTTCATTTCTTAGATAATTAGCAAGGATTTAAGATTGAAACCACCAGCTTCTTAGCTTTGCTCTGCAATGATTTCACCTGAGATCCTATGTAAAGCTTTAGCTATTTCTTCACCACCAACCTCCAAGGTCACAGAAATCCCAAGAGTAGTCAAAGAGTAGCTAGGAGATGTGATGACTACAGCAGGAGTTGTTTAAGTAGCTGCCATGTGAGGTTAATAATGCTTGAATCAGAAAAGCAGGTATTAAAAAATATATATTGATTGGGTTTCTCCCACTTGGAATGCATTATGAACCACATATAGGTAAAAACTGTGATTATTTCTTAGTTTTGCACTGTGCCTAGCATATTTGCAGTACTCTGTCTATAAAATACCAATGTGTTGCCATGAAAATAGAAAATTAGTTTAGTCTTCATGGATATATGATGTACTAATAAGATCAACAAGCACACATCCTGCCTGAACCAGTTTGGCTCAGTGGATAGAGCGTCAGCCTGCAAACTAAAAGGTCCCAGGTTTGATTTGGTCAAGGGCATGTACTTTGGTTGTGGGCACATCCCCAGTGGGAGATGTGCAGGAGGCAGCTGATCGATATTTCTCTCTCATAGATGTTTCTAACTCTCTATCCCTCTCCCTTCCTCTCCGTAAAAAATCAATAAAATATATTTTTAAAAAACAAACGCACATCCTGAGACAGCTAATGTTCCTGGTGTAAGATCAGTTCATAATAAAATGAAGCACATCATCTATTGTAAAATCTACACTAATAAAAGAGTAACATGCAAATTGGTGTCACTCGCTACATCCCAAGCCACACCACCAGCCAATCAGAGCAACTATATGCAAAATAACCCAACCAAGATGGTAGTCGGCAGCCAGGAGCTGGAGCAAGCATGAAGCTTGGTTGCCCTGGCAATGGAAGAAGCCAAGCTTCCTGCTTACCCTGGCCAGCTGTAGCCTCTGCTCAAGGCAACAAAGTTTCAATCATAGAAGATAAATAAATCCCAGATACCTGCTTATAGCCAGGCTTACTGGGAGCTTGGGTCACTGGGGCCAGTGGCCAGCCTGCAAACAGCCATAAACCCCTCACTCAGGATGGCCACATACTCATGGGGTGAGGGTTCCTGCTGGGGAGCTTGACCAGCCTGCAAACAGCCATCAGCCACTCAATCAGGATGGCCAAGTCCCCCAGCTGTACACCCCACCCTGAAAGAGGTGTGGCCAGTCTGAAAACTACTCTCAACCCCTCACTCAGACTGGCCAGGCACCCCAGTAGGGACCCCCACTCTGATCCAGGACACTCTTCAGGACAAACCAGTTGGCCCCCACCCATGCACCAGGCCTCTATTCTATATAATAAAAGGGTAATATGCAAACTGACCCTACCAGCAGAACAACTGGGAATGACTGGTCACTATGACACACAATGACCACCAGGGTCAGACGCTCAATGCAGGAACTGCCCTCCTGGTGGTCAGTGTGCTCCCACAGGAGGTGCTCTGCTCAGCCACAAGCCAGGCTGATGGCTGCCAGTACAGCGGTGATGGTGGGAATCTCTCCTGCCTCCTCAGCAGCACTAAGGATGTCCAACTGCAGCTTAGGCCTGCTCTCCACTGGCAAGTGGACATCCCCTGAGGATTCCTGGGTTTCCAGAGGGATGTCTGACTGCCAGCTTAGGCCTGTTCTCCCAGGGAGAACGGCCTAAGCCAGCCAGTGGACATTCCCCAAGGGGTCCCAGACTGAGAGGGCACAGGCCGGGTTGAGGGAACCCCCCAAGTGCACAAATTTTTGTGCACCAGGCCTCTAGTAATGTTAATAACAGATTAAATAAATCAAACATTATTTCAATTATTTAGAAAAAGTTATTTTTCATCATATACTTCAAAACAGCTTAACAGAAGAACAGCATGCCTATGGCAAAACAGGGATTGTTATAGTAAACTAGTGGCCCGGTACACACAATTTGTGCACAGGGGTGAGGGGAGGATTCCCTCAGCCCAGCCTGCACCTTCTCT
>PVJC01052531.1:0-11110 GCA_004026665.1 Murina feae
AGATCTTTCTGGCACACCAGGGAGATGGCAACGCCCGCCTGAGCCCCTCCCAGAGCCGCCTACACAGTACCCTGACCTTTCATTGGCTCCCCTGAGATGGTGTTCCATGATTGGCCACCTCCACCTATAAATACCTGTACTTCCTCAATAAAGTTAGACCTGCATCCCAGAACCTGGTCTCCGGAGTCGTGCATGCAAGCGTCCTATGCTAAGGGCTCCGCCGTCCTCACCCCTGGGAAATCCCCTGCTTCAGGACCCCTTGGGGGATGTCAGAGAGCCAGTTTCGGCCTTATCCTCACAAGCCAGGCCGAGGGACCCCCACCAGTGCACGGCACTGGGCCTCTAGTACTATCCAAAAGAAATGACAAAGAAGAAATTATGTAGCAAAACACCAAATGAAAGATAAAATAGATTTTTTCCTGATTTCAGAACCTAAGGTTTCCCTGGTTTCTATTTTGGGTTGATAGAGAAGAATCAGATAGCGGGAGCATAATATAAACATGGTCATTTATAGCTCTAAGAATCTCCAACAGGATGTAGGTTGCCAAACTATTCCCTTATCATTCAAGTTCAATTTGAAATTGAATAAACTAAAACTAATTTTCATGAATAAAATTAACATAGGTTGATAATGTTAAATAAGGGTCAGTTAAAGCATGGTCTCTAGCTTCTTCTAGAGTCTAGAATCTAGACAGAAGACAGCTAGCCCATGGATTACAGTGAGGCAGCTCAATCCTATGTGCTCCTATGAATGAACCAGAGGAAAGCCCCACATGCAGGACATTACCAGTAATCAGGATTGAACATGCTGTGGACGCATTGAATATCACAATGAGAACCAGCACCATCACAGAAACTCTACCATTTCCTGAAGCAATCAAGCGATTGCTTGGGTTGTAGCACCTGTTGTAATCCCTTCATAGGCGACCTTAGTATTTGATGCCAAAAAAGAAATCCACCCCTCCCCTCTTTTAAGATGTTCTTCCTTTCCTCCTCATCTACTTTCCTGGCCCATTACTCTTATCTCAACAAATCTTTCTTTTTTTAATGTTCGCTAAGGCCCAATAATGATACTTACTCATACTGCAAGCATTGCTGAAATGAATTTTCCAGATTACTGAAGCGTACTCCTTTAAAAGCTAGACTACATTTTAAAATTATTTGAACCACTTTGGCTAGGAATTTTTAAAATGTGCATTTGTTTCTTTATTCCTTAACAGAGTACATACTGTAGAACTTGAAACCTTCTTAACCATGCAGACACATCAAACTGAGCATGCCCTTGGGTCCTCTGAGAACTACAGGACGCTCTTCCCAATCTATACACACAACCCCCGATCCCTGAAGATTACTGTTTCATTGCCTGCCTTGTTTTTAGAGTTCTAGATCTCCTCCTACTGTCAGGAACAGCTTTACTTTTCTTCACTGTCACTGAATCTCACTTTCCCCTTTCCCCTCCCACTCCCTAATCTGCTGGGGGGGTGGAGGAGTCAGACTGGCAAACTTGCGGAAAACGTGTCACATAAGGTTTTACTGATATATATTCACTGGTCTTTGAATAAGGGCCTAGGACCTCTCCTGTGAGTAAGGTGCATTGGACAAGAATTTCAAAAGCTCAGAGATCCTTTTTACTTACTTCTGGGTTTCTGTGGAAGTGATAAGTAGATGGGAGTTAGACCTCTGAGGAGTAAGTAGACCCTCCCCCACTTTGACAGGGGTACAAATATCACTGTCATTTGTATTCATATATATGCATTGTTTTCAGAACAGTTTGTATTCATGATTTTAGGAAGCACTACAGCCTATACTCTGCCATCTATCATGATTCCTTATTTAAACTTTGGATTAAAAAATGAGAAAGAAAAAGGCAAAATACTGACTTTTATAAGTTAGTGATCATCAAATAGCATAGCTTTCTGAGACATCTCTGTCCTGCCTTTTTCTTTCTTAGCCCTTAACTTAGGACACTCATTGCCCGGAAGCTAAGAGACTCACATCATCATAAGCACACCAGGTCATTCTCCCTTCTCAGACACTATTAATTACACCATCTTTTCAATTTCTTAAAGTGGAACCTTGCTGTCATCAAGGCCTCTTCCCTCGATTTCCCCTCTTAAATCAGGCAATTTCAAGATTCTGGTGCATGTGTGTTTTTTTTTCCATGTCTAAGGTGCATTTTACCTGCTTCTCACTAAAGCCTTTAAAATGCTAATTCATGGCTCTTGCAGACTTCTGCTTTCCAAACAAGCCTCTCACCTCCCTCTACCCCAATCCATCCCAAATAATAGTGCCCACTCTTTCATCACTGGGCTTTCAATCTCTACTTTGTAAACACTCTCATTGGTTAACTCTCAAAATATTTCTTGCTCTCATGTGAAAGCTATATTTTCACCTTTAGTTCTTTTTAGAGTACTTCTTACCACCCACCTTCTCCTGTTCGATCTTTACATTAGCACCTTCCAGTTTTACTAGTATATATTCCTTATAGTTTACCAATGGCATTAAAGCAATATGTTGGAATTCTCTTTTTTCTCAAGTCTACTCCAGAGGCCTTTCCCTGACCACACCTTAGTATCTTCAACTACCACTCGAGAAATTTTCTTTTCTAAATGCCTTGGAAGTCACTTTCCCCATTTAATTTGCTCAACTACTTGCCCTTTTATGTATTTCCAAAAACTTCCAGAGCAATAATGACCATATTTTCTTTTGTGGTTATTCCACACACACCTCTGCCCCTCCTCCTTCCTCACATTATAATTGTCAACAATACCAGGACTGAACTTCTGAACATTTATATGATGCTATAAAGAGTTCCACAAATTCCATTCCCCAAACTGTGCAATTCCTTGTTGTCCTCTCATCATTCTATCATTTCTAGCTCTAGTACAGCTTTCTGATTTGGACAGTAGAATTCCCATTTCATAGCAAATAAACTCTTTTATGACTTCAACTCATTCAGAAAGACTTCCCTCTGGAAATCTGGGCCTGTCTTTAAAGACACTGCTATACTCCTGGCTTCTGCAGCCCTCTGGGAGGAAAGGATCTATTCTTCCACAGGATGGATACCTCAAGGTCAGGAGTGGGGGAGAGTCTACTTACTCCTCAGAGCCACTAAAACACCAACCCAGCTTTCTATGTTGCCAGCATCAGGTAAAAGCTTCTACTCTTCCTTCAAGGCCCATGACCTGTGACTACACTTCCTTCCCCTGCTCCCCATCTCTTAGTCCTGTCACAAATTCACTTAATATGCCTGCTTTCCACATGCTCGACCTCCTCATGGCCACCATTCTCTTTTACTCACTTCAGCTGCCCACTTTCTGGACCTCACCTTGGACCCATTCACCCCCTAAGATTACGCCTCTTGCAACTTCCCATCCATTCTGTTCCTAAAGTCCTACCCCCAGTTAGTCTGCTCCCTGACCTTAGAGAACATGCCAATCCATCAATCCTCCCATTTCTCCCAGTGGATTGGCCCATCCTGGCTTCTCTTCCTTCCTGCCCAGCTTGGATTCTGGTGATTTCTACCAGCAAACCTTTGGCTGGACTTCCTGACATGAACCCACTGCCTGGGCAGCCTCCCATTTCCTCTGACCTCACTCTATGGCTATCACGCTCTAGATCCTTGCTTAGGCCTCCTGCAGTCTCAACGGAATCACCTCCTAAGTGCCAGCTCCACTCATCCACTCCTTTTCCTTCCAAGCTTCCATTCTAAATAGATGACATGCAAACCATTCATTTCTATAATAACTTAGTACTTAAAATTGCTTTTGAATATTTATGTTATTTTATTCATAAGAAAATCTCTTATGAGGTGGAAGCTCAAGAATATTGTAGCCAAAAGAAAAATTAAGGTTTATGATGTTAGGTGACTTAAGCTCTCACAGTCTCCAACTGATTGTCATAATAATGAGAATACATTTTATTTCAGTCCATTTGAGATACCTATGCTGTGCCCAATCATTCAACATGCTACTTGTGGGGATGACACATGAATCAAAGACAGATAAAGGGATACCACTGTGAAGGCAGGGGTCACCGCAGGATCAGTTTTCTACATGCAGTCACCCCAGAAGCAAACGTTCAGTTGATAACAGCTGAGTCAGAGAGAGAATTGACTCCAATCCAAGAGATGCAGAGAAATCCCATGCAGACCAAGCTGCTCTGTGTCCTCTGTGTGGACTCCCACCATCAAAACCCAACAAATGAAGGGGAGCCATGGACTGGAAGAGCAATTGAGCCCAGCAATGGTGATTCGGGTAGAGAGAGCAATGTGGAACTTCCTGTGGGGGATTCCTTTCAGGCATAATTAATATGTATTGGAAGAGAAGGCTGGTATGTGATGTGCTCACTTCTGAGCAAAATAAAATAAAACAGACTGTTCCCCTCCCCATCCTGTGCCATCTAGACGTCTATGATATAGTAAAATCCCCAAATACAATCAGGTACAAATCGCAAGGGCTTTACAGATAACAATAACATTGAACAAAGACACAAATTAAATTTTTAAAAAATTATGAAATATGTGTAAGAAAAACCCAAAGGATATCTATCCCTCTACAAATCTTTCAGCTTCTTGCATAAAAGCTGCTATATTACTTCTGTATTTGTACACATCCCTAATAAAACAAATATTATCTGCCCTAGGATTGCTCCCAACAAAAATGCAAATATTTAGCAAAATAATCATTTACCTTGGAGAAGATCAAAAGGAGATCCTCTAATTTTCCATGTAAATCGCCTGGAGGGCAAATGAAAAATCACTCTTCAGTATGAAACAAGAAAATGCCCATTTTGTTACAGAATTTTACGAACTGAAATATTGCTAATATAGTCCAACCATTCTCAGGGAATTGCGTTTTTACCCTGTGATGAGAATTCCAGGGTGCTATGGAAACTTTGTCCCCTTTCTATAGAGGACAGCATCCAATATTGCAATTATCTATTCACTCCTGCCATTTACAAAGTGCTTACCTTAGTCTGTGCCAAGCACTGTATTACACATTTACATTAATTATCTTGTTCAGTCCTTATGATCACTCTAACAAATGGAAATTATTTTATTTATTATCATTTTACAAATGAGGCTCAGAGTAGTTAAGTAACTTATGTAAAGTTACCCAACTACCAAGTGTCAGAGCGGGAATTCAAACCCAATTTTATCTCATTTCCAAACTAAAGCGCTCATCGATGATTCTGTAATATAATCTCTAAAGCAGCAATAGTATCTATCTTGGCTTTAAACACCCATGTGTTTCCTCTATACCCAGTGCATAGCAGGAACTCAATAAATACATTTAATTGCTAAATATGTAGCTTTTTAAAGCCATGTTTTAAATAATATGTTCAGGCAGTTGCATTAGAAACTTAGAAAGTAGGAGTAGATGGCTCACATTCTTTTGATGAGACAGTTATAAAAAATTAAAAGGAAAGTATTGCTTTATAAAACTCAGCCGACTAAGAAAAACCATATGTATATATGAAGCCATTAATTTAAAAACAAGAGTGAAAATATGAATATTTAAAAGGCCTACTTGGATAATTATTTCTAGGTAAATATTTATCTTTCATAAGCTCTAAACATAAATATTTACTCTTTGTATCCAACTTAATTACCAAATAGAATTTAATTTGGAAAAAAATTTCCTCAATTTGTTTAAAAACCCACAACCAAATTCAAACAAATATATGCAACAAAATACTCCAATTATAATGGGAATGATAAAATTAAAAAACTTATCACCAGCACCTATTCATAAAATGACTGTAATATTAACATTAAGAGTATATTAATACTATTGTATACTTAAGTGTCATGATTTCATGTGGTCTCACTCTAAACCTAAAAAAATGAAAATGGAAGCTCTTTTTACTTATCAGTTAAATACATTTTTTACTTATTTTATTTTCCTAATTGGCTTCAGGGTGACCCATCTTTCAAAGATTTGGGTAGACAGAACTGTTGAAGCTCTCATGCTAAAAATGAATTGGTTTCAGCATATTAAGAGTAGAAGACTATAAAAACAGTTTTAACTTCTACTTGGGCAAAAAAAAATAAAAGCCATATCATGGAAAGATAGCTACAGAAAGGAAATTCCACTGCAAACAAAAACATGAGTGCAAAATTGGTTATGATTTATAACATAACTGTAGACTAAAACACCTCCTATATTTCTTGTGTGTGTGTCATCCTTGCACAGGAGCCATGATAATCTTCTCTGTATCATTCCAATTTTAGTACATGTGCTGCAGAAGTGAGCATAAACATCTCCCATATTTCATGCATATTGAGAATAAACATGCATATTGTAGCATGTTTAGATGTGCATATAAAATATGCATCTGGAAATTAAGATAATGGTAAATTTTCATCACAATTTCTTTCCCTCTCCTACTACTAACTTAAACAGAAGATGTTTTTGAAAATATGAACCTAATTTTAAATTTTATTTCAAATAATGACCAATTTTTCTAAGTTCAATTGGGTTATTAAAAATAGAAAATAATTCCCATACTATGTGAACCTACTGACCTTGGCTTTTCCTTTTGCCAATGGTGCTATGTGGGAAACGCCTAGAAATAAATGCCCAAGATGCAGGGATCATTAAATGAATGGAACTGTCCCATCGATCTATATTCCCTAATCTTTGTCTCACGATAGAAAATGAAACATGAATCAGAGTAGTACATGCTGTGGAGTTAAAATAGATATGCAGCTGGCTCTAACTAGAGGGCCTGATTTTAATCCTGATTCTGTCACTAACCAGCTGAGTAAGCTTGGCATGATAGACAGAAGGTCTCTGTAAGAACTTCTCGTTGCTTACACTGTGTGATTCCAGGATTCCATGCCCTCCAATCAATTCATGTCTTCTTCCAGATCCTCTTATCCAAAGATAAGTCACAATGGCACCGGGAGGTATACTGAAAATACGCAGAGACAGGCCCTACTCTCTGTTTGGCCTATTATATACATTCCGAGAGAAAATCTAGCCGTGGCTCCATAGGCTTCATGCATGGGCATAGCTTCCTAAGTCTCATGACTCCAAATTCTTTGTTTCCATGAAAAGTAAGAGCCGGTGAAGCCTTGAATAAAAGCCCCCACTGCTGAGATGCCTCATCTGCTTGGCAGAGATGTGGTGGCCTGATTATGTTGGAATTAAACCATTGAAGACTCTTCAAAAACCTGAGTCAAGGCATGTCATGAAGTATGTGCTGCTCCATCAAGTCCCTGTCACCACTATCAGATGCTAGAAATGGAAATGGTTTAATTAGATTGTCAAATCCACTTCTACCTGCCAGAGGACAAGAAACACGGGCTAAAAATTGATTTGGAAAATAACAATCACTGTTTTGTAACCTAAAGGCTTAATTAGAAGTTAAGGGAGTTGCTGTTCCTTCCACGCACACCATTCTCAGACAGTTGCAAGCATGCTGAGAGCACCAACTGTGTTGAATTTCAATGTGTGCTGTTTCTTGAAGCAATATCCTGCCAGGCTGGCCTATAGGATACCACAATCTCAATCTTGTTATTTAGAAGAACAAGGAACAGATTTCTGGGACATTCCCACTCTTCTAAAAGCTGCAGAGACCAGTTGGAAAAATCTAAAACAGCAGCCAAAAGCAGAGAAGACTTTAATCTCCACCCTGCCTTGGGCTTTTCTCTCCCCAGCATAAGTGGCATGCAGAGGCCCACCTGGGAAACGCAACATGGAACAAAGATAATGAGAGCTAGACAGAGGGCAAAGAACACTTATTCCACCCATGGGTGGTTTCTGTATTAAAACGCTGCCTTTATAAAAAGCTGTGGGTTCTTTAATTTCTCACATAATTAATTCCTGCCAGCTGGTATGCAAAACAAAGACAAGATGGGGAACAGTATTATCATGATAGATAACTCTATATTAACACTTTTCCCTTAACACAGTCCAATTTATGCAGTTTTCAAGTTAGGCAAATGACGTGGAACCAAGAGGCTCTAAAATATTATTTTGGCAACTCTGCTCTAAAACTTACCACAGATTGTTATCTCTTTGTTGGGACAAGTTCTTATATGAGTAAAATTTTCCATTTGCTTCAAGGCTTCCTTAGTTTCGAATAGTATCTCTAAAACATAATAGGCATGGAGTATCTGTGAGGGCAAAACAGAAGAAAAAGATATATGATGAACTTGGAAGAAAGGCATGACTGAATAGAAAGCTATAGAGGTGGGGCATATGAACACATTTCAGGTAGCTGTATTTCAGGACCATCTCTAAATCAGTCTCAAATAGATGATTCCAGCACAGTATCTGGCATATAATAATCCCTCACTAGAGATTTGTAAATTTGAATGAATGAATGGTGCCTGGAACATTTATATTCCCATGTTCTTAATTGGCATCACCCATTTACAGAACATTTTTTATTATTCTCGGTCAGTAAATTCCAAGAGAAGTGATGGGAAAAATAGGAGACTCCTTTGCCCTAAGGAAGTGTGTAATAAATAAATAAATAAAAAGGAGGGTAAGGAGAGAGAATGAGAATGAGAAGCAGAGAGAGACTGATAAAGAGGAGCTGCCTTACATTTGTCTGGAACATCTTGCCACTTAGGACGGAAACTAGGTGCTGTGTTCTGAGAGATCTCAGAAGGAAGCCAGGAGTTCCATATGTGGCTCAATTGTTGGTATACAGATTGTGTGAGTTTACAGAACAGCAAGCATATTTATATTGTACAGTCTAAGTATAAAACATATACAAAACCCAAATAAACCATTTGGATTATCTCCTAATATGACCATTCATTCTGTTGCTCTCCTCCAATTAAATTCTTGATGACATCATTGTTTTGGACAGATTTACTCTGTTTTCTCCTTTGGGGTTTTTGTTTGTTTTAAATCCAGTGTGTTGTTTTCCCTTTTTTAAATTATAAAATATTCCAAATACATAAGCCAAAAAATAATACAGCCAATAAAAATTTAACAGATGTTAACACCACTTTATGGGTCAGGAGTATTGGCAGTCTTAATATAGTAGCCACTAGTCCCATGGGGCTACTGACCACTTGAAATGGGGCTAGTTGAAATTGAGATATGCTATAGGCACAAAATATATACCAGATTTTAAAGACTTAGTTTGAAAAAAGTTAAATGTTGCATTAAAATTTTTAACATATTAAAATAATTATAAATGCTGGATTAAATAAAATATATCATTAAAATTAATTTCTCCTGTTCCTTTTTACCTTTTTTAATGGGTCTACTTGGAAATTCTAAAATATTTATGTGACTCACATTACATTTCTATTAGACAGCACTCATTTAGATTACTGAAGGCTGAGAGAGGGGTCATATCTACATATTGTTCAGTCACTGTTTTGGGTATGGAATTCAGGACATATAGAACCCTTTGGAACAATCATGACTCATGGTATCCTAGAATTCCCATTTCCCTAGCTACTAAAATAATAAAATTGTTTTCTATCCCAGACCCCAAAAACGTATGATTTAAATTTGGAAAATCTTCGTTATTAATTTTGTCCAAAGACAGGAATCAGTATTTGAAGTAATGCGAGACTTAGAAGGAAATAGAAGGGCCCCTGGATGTTGATTAGAGGGAGAGACCCATCTTTCCTGTCTATCCAAGAACTAGCAGACTACTAAGGATTTTCCCTACAAAAGAATTCTAAATTCTCAGATTTCTTTCATGAATCTTGTATCCTCCTGTCCATAGTTAATATTTGTATTAACTAGACATGTTATATGAAAACTTGGAAAAATAATGTGAGGCCTATTTTCTTGCAGAGAGGATTTAAATTTTCTTTTGCCACCTGGCTAGGAGCACTAGCTGTCTAAGATGATATTTCAATCTCAGGAAGTAGAGGATTCAAAACTTTGCTTCAATGCCTAGTCTATTTCTAATTTACTCTTATTCCTAAGGTATGTCCTTAGTCCTACCTGAGAATGAGAGTTTCGGGGTAATGGTAGAGAAAATAATGGAGTAGGTAGCTCCAAAGCCCATCCCTTCACAGAAACACTTTTAAAAATATCAAGTAAAAAAAATACTGTCATAATCAACTTTGTCAGAGCTCTGGAAATAGTCAAAATTTATAATTACCAAGCAAAGGCTAAATCAGGAAAAGGCAACTTAAAAATGGCTCAGTGCAAACAGGATGTAAAGGCTAAGACAAATTTGTAAACAGCCTGACCAGGCAGTGAAGGGATGTACCAATATAGACCCTATCGGCAAAGGCTGGGTTTTTCTTTTTTCCCTTTTTTAAAATAGCTCCTGGGGTTCAAGGAGATTCTGTCAAAACATTAGCTAAACACAAGCTAAAGGAATAGAAATACCAGAGACCTCATATACAATTATACCTAAGAAATATCTATAGAATGCTCCACCCAACAATCACAGACTACACATTTTTTACAAGTACACATAGAAAATTCTCCAGAATAGTTCAGATGTTGGCCACAGAGCAAGCCTCAATAGATTTTATTTTTAATTGAATTTATTGGGCTGTCTTTCTTCAGATTGAATAAATCTTTTGCCTCAATAAATTTTAGGAGAAACCAAGATGGCAGCATAGGTAAACACTGGAATTGCGGCCATGTACAACCATTTTAAAACAACAACGAAAAGAAAAAATGGACACCACCCAGACCCACAGGAAGGATGGCTGAGTGGAAATTCTACAACTAGAAAGAGACTGAGACTCAGAGGAGGTGCGGAAATAAAGTGTAGAGGTACGGAGGTGCACGTGAAGGGGCTCACGGAAAGGGCTGGCAGCATTTCGTACTGGAGGGAGGCACAAGCTCCCGATGGCTCTGGACTCCAGTTCCAGGCGAGATTCTGGGGACTCAGAACCATACAGAGAGGAGCTGGACTGTCTGGCACCATCAGGCACTGTCTGGCACCATTGGGCACCGGGAGGAACTCCAGAGCAGCTTGAGATCTGGTGCCTCTTAGGGCAGGACTGAGAAGCAGCCATGGCTGGTTGCTCCACCCTGTAGACTCCCTGAGAGCCCGCCCCACCCAAGCTGCGTGCAGAGGCTTTTGCATATAAAAGGCTGAGTAGCCTCATGAAAAGGCTAAAATAGCACCTTCTTGGAGATACAAGTGCCAGCATACCCAGGGG
>PVJC01052532.1:0-11110 GCA_004026665.1 Murina feae
AACGTCCCAGCAAGGCCGGCTGGACACAGGTTCTGGAGTTTTTTCTCCTATAATTGATTCACTGTTCCTTTAAGGCGGCCTTCTAACTACTAACGAAGCCTCTTCTGCTTCACCTCGCAGCGTCTATAATGAAACAATTGTTACTTTTACTGGTTAGGCTGGGGCTGCTCTTTCTTTCAGCTCCGGAGGATTCTATGATTGTTACAATGTTTCAAAACTGCTAGAGGCAGTTTAATCGGAGCTGAGCCGAGGGGCGAAGCTTCACTTTCGCTCCTGCCGCAATGGAAAGGGCTGTTTACTCAGGTCCGTGAGTGGCGGCCGCCATTTGGCTGGGCTAATTTGCATACAGCCACTCTGATTGGCTGGTGGGCGTGGCTTACCCTGTCTCGGAGAAATGGTCAATTTTAATATTTCGCTTTTATTAGTTTAGATACTTTATATCAGGCGAGATACATGTTTAAAAAAATACTAATGTCTTCCTGCAGGTAGAAGTTCTCAGCTTTTTAATGATCTATATTTAAAACTAACTGAAATATTATTGTTATGGAGCAAAAATAACAAATATTAACTGGCTTTCCTAGACTGCATTCAAGGGAATACAGGAAGAAATGAGATTAACATACTACCCAAAGCAATGTACAGATTCAATGCACTCCCCATTAAATTACCAACTTCATATTTCACAGACCTAAAACGAACTTTCCAAAAATTCATATGGAATAAAAAAACACCTTGAATAGCTGAAGCAATCCTGAGAAAGAAGAACAAAGTAGGTGGGATCTCCATACCAGATATCAAGCTGTATTACAAAGCTACTGTTCTCAAAACTGCCTGGTCTTGGCACAAGAATAGACATATAGATCAATGAAATAGAATAGAGAACCCAGAAATCGACCCAAACCACTATGCTCAATTAATATTTTACAAAGGAGGCAAGAACATACAATAGAATCAAGACAGTCTCTTCAATAAATGATGTTGGGAAAATTGGACAGATATATGCAAGAAAATGAAACTAGACCACCAACTTACACCATACACAAAAATAAACTCAAAATGGATAAAGGACCTAAACATAAGATGGAAAACCATAAAAATACTAGACGAATCCACAGGCAGCAAAGTCTCAGACATATGCCGAAGCAATATTTTCACCGACACAGCTCCTAGGGCAATGCAAACTAAAGAGAAAATGAACAAATGAGACTACATCAAAATAAAAAGCTTTTGCACAACAAAAGAAACCATCAACAAAACAACAAGAAAGCCCACTGCATGGGAGAACATATTTGCCAATGTTATCACCAATAAGGGTTTAATCTCCAACATTTACAGGGAACTCATACAGCTTAACAAAAGGAAGATAAACAACTCAATCAAAAAAATGGGCAACAGACCTAAATAGATACTTTTTGAAAGAAAATATAAGGAAGGCCAAGAGACATATGAAAACATGCTCAACGTCACTAATCATCCGAGACATGCAAATCAAAAGAACAATGCAGTACCATATCACACCTGTCAGAATATTTATCATCAACAAATCAACAAATGACAAGTGCTGGTGAGGATGGGGAGAAAAAGAAACCCTCGTGCACTGCTGGTGGGAATGCAGACTGGTGCAGCCACTGTGGAGAACCATATGGAGTTTCCTCAAAAAGCTAAAAATGGAATTCCCATTTGACCCAGTGATCCCACTTCTAGGAATATATCCCAAGAAACTAGAAACACCAATCAGAAAGGATATATGCACCCCTATGTTCATAACGGCACAATTCACATAGCTAAGATTTGGAAAGAGCCTAAGTGCCCATCAGCAGATGAATGGATTAGAAAACTGTGGTACATCTACACAATGGAATACTATGCTGCTATAAAAAGAAGGAACTCTTACCATTTGCAACAGCATGGACAGAACTTACAGCATTATGCTAAGTGAAATAAGTCAGTCAGAGAAGATAAATATCACATGATTTCACTCATTTATAGAATACTAGGGGCCCAGTGCACAAAAATTTGTGCACTCGGGAGGTTCCCTCAGCCTGGCCTGTGTCCTCTCATAGTCTGGGACCCCTTGGGGGATGTGCCTGGCCAGCATGTGTGAGGGGCTGATGGCTGTTTGCAGGTTGCCCACAGCCCCTTCAGGATTCAGGTCCCTACTGGGGTGCCTGGCCAGCCTAGGTGAGGGGCTGAGGGCCATTTTCAGGCTGGCTGGAATCAGGTTTCTGGGGTTTATTTATCTTCTATAATTGAAACTTTGTTGCCTTTAGCTGAGGCCCGGCCGGCCTAGGTAGGCAGTTTCAACTGCATCGCTGGTGCAACAGAACTCTCCTGTTTGCTCTAGCTCCATGGCTATCGGTCGCAATCTTGGCTGGGTTAATTTGCATACAACTGCTCTGATTGGCTGGTGGGCGTGCCTTGTCTGGTGAGCATGGCTTAGGTGTCTCGAAGTGATGGTTAATTTGCATGTTACTCTTTTATTAGATTAGATAATAAACAACAAAAACTGATGAACAAAAACAGATTCAAAGACACAGAAGTATCGATCAGACTGTCAAACCTCAGAGGAAAGGTAGGGGAAGGGGGTGGGAGTAAGGGGGAGAGATCAACCATAGGACTTTAAGCATGCATATAAGCCTAACTAATGGACACAGACAACAGGGGGGTGAGGGCATGAGTGAAGGTTGGGGGGGGGGGGCAATGGGGCTATAAGGACACATACACAATATCTTAATTAATAAAGAAAAAAATTAAAAAGAAATGAGATTAAAGAACTATGTAATTAGGGGACCAAATGGAATAATAACTTTCAATATGTGTTGCAACTGTACAGGTCCTAAATAATTTTGTCTCTATTATCTTGCTTAATCTACAATGCAACTTCATGAGTAGAAAACTATTTCCAAGATCCCCTAACTCTCTTGTTTCCATACTCAGCTCTTTAATTCCAAATTCAATATCCTTACTATTATATAGGAAACACCCCTCTAGATCATACAATATATGAAGTATGACTACAGATTGCTCACTCACTTAGCTACTGTATAGGTTTACTGAACATCTTCTATGTGTCAGGAACATGTTATACACTTTAGCTTTATCTGTGAACAAGACAGACCTACTCCTGCCTTTAGAGTGGCTTTAGGAAACTAGGTATCTTATGACTTAGTATTCTGAATTATGCGTCCAGGTTCCAACATGTCCAGCTTAATATCAGAATTTATATTTTCATAAAATAATCATGGACATTAAAAAATAATGATATGCCACTGACCTCAATACATGGGAATTGTTTCTGATTTTCTTCGACAGGGTGCTATCTGTATGCTGAGGTGATAATAAGCATCCTAATAAAATTTATTTTAAGATTTAGTTATTTGTGATGCACAAGCTGTTTTCTGGAAAGATTATATTATTCTTATTTTTATTTTATTGATGTACTAGAGGCCCACTGCACAAATTTGTGCACAGGTGGGGTCCCTTGGCCTGGCTGGTGAAATGAGCCAATTGAGACCATCTCACCCAGTCCCGACTGGGGCTGATGGGAGCCGGTTGGCTTGGGAGGGCCTGTGGGAGGTTGGCCAGTTGGCCTGGAAAGGACCACGGGAGGTTGGCCTGCTGTCCCTATTGGGATCATTGGGGCTGGTCAGCCAGGGAGGGACCATGGAAGGGTTCCAGGGCGTGTCCAGACCATCCCGCCCAGTCCCGATCAGCCAGACGCCAGCAGCAAGTTAACCTACAGGTCAGAGTGTCTGCCTCCTGGTGGTCAGTGCACGTCATAGAGACTGGTAGAGGGGTCAACAGAATGTTCAACTGATGGGTTAAACACTTAGCATATTAAGCTTTTATATATATAGATTATGTCTACATTCTTTCATAACATGAGAGAAAATATTAGGGGTATATTTTATTAAATTCTGCCTACTGCTTTCTATTCAGGCCTAATCCTTAGAATTACACACTTTAAAATTTTTTTACTAACTTCCTTATCTAGAAACTACCTCACACTTAAATCAGGGATTTTATTGTTATTTTTATGTTTCATCCAGGATAATACTGGCAATATAATTCACCTTCGTTATTAAATGTCATGAGCCAGGAACCATGCATGAGGTGCTCGGCATCTTTTCTTCCCCATAATCTTAATAGTGTCCCCGTTGATCACATAAGAAAATCGTCTTAATGAGGTTAAGTGCTTTATCTGAGCCCATGCAACAATTGTGTGGCAATTGCAAAATTCAAACCCAGGACTTTATGGCTCCAAAGCTGAAATTCTCAACCTCTCCTGTAATACTATTTCTCAAAATGAAAACTAAATAAATGTTTATTGAATAAATGAAATAGATGTGTTTTTTATTTTTATTTCACTGTCTCTGCATTCTGTTATTTTGTACTTTTCTACCTTGGTAAATATAAGGAATGATGCCTTATATATAAACTAACTCAATGCAATGTCTTTAATGTGCAGTAAAAAACAATCACATTGTAAAAGTCCCAATTCTGTTCCTTATTCCACATTGGGAAATATTACTTATTGTTGCACTGTTTTTATTTGTCTGAACTCAACAAAGAAACTGTACATTTCTTAAAGGCAGAAAGAAGTCTTGTGATAAATCCCTCTCTCCTCGTTTTTCTACTTTGTAAGAATGGTGGTATTTCCACTTCTCACTGGAGGAGACTAATGAAGGAAATACTACCAGCACCTCTCTCCATTGCTTTACCAGTTTCTTCCCCGAATAGATGTTTCATCATCATGCAGAACCTTAGATGTTGCTGGGACTCTTCATAAGTGATTGGAGTCACTATGGGTTAAAGGACAGCATCCACTCATGTTAAGCCATCTATCCTTTCTGCCATGTCCTTTGATGCATGCTGCTAGTGTGGTAAAATGACTGCCTCTCTCCCTAATCATCCTACTTCCTCTTTATAACTTGGGCTTGACTATTCCCTTGTCCCCGGATTAAATTATCAAGTACAGGCACTCCAAGTCAGCCTAGCAGTAGGCATTGGGGACAATCTCTCTCAAACCACCTACCTCATTCCAGGAGCTAGGCTTCACACCAAACTTTATACCCCACTCACACTCAGACTATAATAATGCTTGATGCAATCGGCAGACACCAGGTGAACGAGGCCTCACCTCATCTTCTACCTCAAGCAACATTTGGCCATTATTTTTCCTGAAAGCCCTGTATTGGAAGGGTTTGGCCAGCAATGTATTCTACTTTTCCTAGAAAGCCCACAACCTACTGAACATAAATAATTGCTCAACCAAACCAGTCCAAAGAGAAATCAGAAATTAGAGGAAAATCAAAGCTCGTTAAATATGTGTAGACTTGACACTCAATTCTCATTTGGTTCTTTTTAAGAATTGCATGGCTCTTTTTCAATTTTCATTAGCTATATGAAGCTTTCTTATTTCCAGTAATGTTTTTTTTATACGTTATACTCAGAGAGTTTCAAACTTTCTATTTTCCAGTCACTGCTGACAATAACCATTCAGTTCCAAGCACCAGGAAGAAATCCTTGGCTCCCTTAACTGCGGCACTTAGCATCTCGCCCGAAGAAGTGCTCTTTCCTAATCACACAAGAGAGTTGACTAGGGATATCAGAGCAACCAGATGGCGGTTTGGCAACAGCAACAAATACCGGGCAAATCAAGTTTGGGACAAGTGAAATACTATCACTGTCATCTGGAAGCAAGTGGCCAAGAATCTCCTCTTCCTCTCTCTCTCTCTCTCTCTCTCTCTCTCTCTCTCTCTCTCTCTCTCTCACACACACACACTTGCACACACTCACACTCACTCACACACACACTCACACACACTCACACTCACACACACCCACACACACATGTACATCTGTGAATAGCTTCTATGGTGTCAAGATGTGAGGAGGGATATTTGAGAGCTGAGAATGGATGCTTTTTCCTTTAGTAGAAGTACAAGTAGAAAGCACTTATCTGCATTCTGATGAAATCTGTCTTCTGACCATGACCAGCTCCTCGTGGATAACTTCATTATTAAGAAACTGCTACTGCAGTGGTTCTTAATGTAAAACTAACCAAGGCTTTAAACTTTCCCCATGGTGACTGTCACAGGAAACTGCTTTTCATCATGAATGCAAATGTGATTGCAAATGCTCCTATTTACTTTTTGGGAGGAGTCCTTTCTATGGCATCTGACCCAGAGGTGGGAGTTTTTATTCATTGTTCTAGATGTGGCTGCCAAGTCAAATGGCATTTTTGCATTTTGGTTTCCTTACCAACTGTTGTTATTAAGTATTAAAGGCAAATCACAATACCTAAATGTACCCTTCTTTGTCATCTCATATCAGAAATATTATATTAGAGACCCTTCAGTATCAAAATTTATGTTGATTCTATCCCACATACTCCTTCCATAGCAGTAACTGTCACCAAATTACACTATATGTTGTACATTTCTTTCTCTTCATAAATAAAACTCATCTTCTATTGAAAATGTGCCTTTTGCTCCCTGTGAACAACAATTAATTAAACAGACAAACTTATTTCTGTTAGGAAAATATCAGGGATAAAAGTATAAGAATATTTAATGAGAAAATTAAACCTTCAAGGACCACATATGTTTATCATCCAACTGCAAAAGTAATTATGTATATTTTATATAAAGCAAACACATGAAATATATGGAGAAGAGATGGGTGTGAAGGAATGGGAGAGAGAAAATTTTGCAAAGGTTTGCAAGGTAGAAAAAAATGAGCATAAAATATTAAACATATATAATTTTACCACGGCATATATGTTCACATATACATATACACACACATACACATGTATACACACATATATACACAAACGCATATCTGTGCATATACACTAAACATGCTTGCAAACACTTACATGCTCAGTGCTTCATAAGCCAACTATCTCCGATTTGGAATTACAGAGAGGGAAGGGGATTAAAAGGTTATCTGAGGAGATCCTTTCCTTTGAGGTTAAACCATCCAAAGATCTGGCTGTCTATTCTAATTTTAGAGCTCTCTAGGGATGTAGTCCTTACAGACTATACAGTTCTGCACTTGTAATAGATTCACAGGTGCCTTTCTTGACAAAAACCACATTTCACAGATCCTTGGCCCAAAATTCTTCCATTGGTACCTTCTAAATGCATACCTCTTTCTTGATTGTGGTAGAATGGCAGCTAAAGGACTTAGCTTCACATGAAATTGCTGTCAAAAATTTCAAAAGGGTCAGATGTGCATGTAAAAATGATGAGAGCCATAGGCTAGTTGTTCATTTCCAAAACCTCTGGGCTAACCCTGGGCAAAAATATAAAGAAGGTGAATTTTGTTTTCTCAATCCACACCTTCTTGAATCTTCTTTATTTGCTTGGGCAACCTTTTTGTGCCACTGGTTATCAGCACTGAATTACTTACATCAGGTTTTTCTACTCATTGCATAATAACAGTCCCCTGTCCTATTTCTTACTCACCCAGGTCACTTCTCTTTGAAGATTGTTAATCTGAAAAACACTAATCATGGCTGACATATTCAGAAGGAGCTAAAAGATTATTGCTAACCTTTCACAGTTACTAGAGTACATAATTTTACATAATGCTTTACATATAAAAAATTCCATGAAAATAAGGGGTCTTAATATTTTCAAAGTTCACCATGTATTCTGTAACCTACTAAGTGTATGCATAGCAGTGTCCCTGCGGAAACCAACACTACTTTCAAACCTTTGGAAAACTTGTAAATAAAAGACTATATTGATAAAAGTTAAATTAAAACCCCATTTATTTGCAAAGAGAAAAAAGACATTGTCCATAGTGAAAATACAACTGGTAATATATTTTTTAAAGCCCTTAAGTCCACAATCCTAATTTTGAACTGAAAAAGTTAATAGAATTAAAAGATAACCTAGAGGAACATACATTAGTCAACATTCCTCATAGCCTAAGCCAGTATAAGTTGGTGGTGCAGGACGGGCAGCAGAGCAGAGTGGGAGGCGAGAAGAATAAATAAACAGAAATTGTAGAGAATTATTTAAATAAATATTCTTCTTGCCAAGAAATGGTACTACTTAACTGTTTCAAAAGAGTAAACCAATCTAAAAGGCAGCAGTGGATTTGCATGGTGGATAATTGGAGAGTTTTCTTTCAGCTACAGTTTTCAATCCCAAAAGCACAAAGAGCTGAATTTTAGCCAATTTTCTGACTGATTTTTTTTGTTGTTGATGAGATTGCTTTTCATTCTGCAATTGTTTTCAATGTCTTCTAAAAAGAAAAAAATGACGCAAACTCTTTTATTTGAAACTGTGTATCACATGATTGGTAACTACAGATACAAAGCCTTTTCATCTCGAAAAGGATAGCCAATCCTTCAAGACCCTATGTTCATCTGTGGTATTTACTCATATTGATCACTTCTCTCAAAACAAAGTGAGACAGAACAAAAGAAATCAAAGTATTATAAATGATATTAAAATAGCAAACTGATATGGTAAATACATATTTCCAGTGCAGATTTCTTACAAGTGTTCTTAAAACAATTTGGGAGAGGAACTTCTTTAATATGGAAAAAACCCTCAAATTTTAATTAAAGTTTTCACAGCAGCCATTAGGAAATACCAATGGTCCAAGCCGCCGGCTAGGACATGTATTTTTAGTTTGTATAGAAGAGTGTGTGTGTGTGTGTGTGTGTGTGTGTGTGTATGTATGTAAAGTACAATAAAGGAGGTAGTTTCTACCAACACCGTGGCATGGTTTGAAGGATGGTAAATACTGCTACTTTATATCATCAAATCTAATGTCATTGATTTTTAAGACATTATTATTTTATGAATCACTAAAAATGAAGAACACATGCTTCCAATTAAACTATGACATAGTGTTTTATTATCACAACAGTTTTAAGGAATGTATCCTTGTCCTGGCTGATGTGGATCAGTTGGATGAGCGTTGTCCCATACACCAAAAGGCCGCTGGTTTTATTCTGGTCAAGGCATATGCCCAAGTTGCAAGCTGGATCCCCAGTAAAGGGCATGCAGGAGGCAGCCTGTTGATGATTCTCTCCCTTTCCCTTCCTCTCTCTCTAAAATCAATCAAAATATATTTTTATAAAAGAATGTATCCTCATTCTCAGAGATGGTAAAATGTGGGAGAAAAAAATCTAACATGGTACTTCTCGCTAGTGATTTGTCAACAAGTTTAGATGCTCACTCTGTGTCATCTTTTTAAATAAGTTTCTGATTCTAAAAAGACCTTTTAAAATGCAAATATTTTACCCTAGAGGTATAGCTGATTAAGTCATTAGCAGTCGTTAACATGCATTAATCTATTACCAGTCATGAAAATTGTAAGGAATGTTAATTTATCAGATTATCAGAGCAAAGAGAAGAAAAGGATACAGAGATACAAGAGGGGGGCGGGGGGCATGATCAGTTTATAGACTTAATCTAGGCAGCTACACAAAGGAGACTTCTGGTGCACCCTGAGGAGAAAATTAGGGAATCCATGATGCAAAGTAGAGGTATAATGATACAAAGCACAGATGATGAGAGAAACAAACTTTTCAGTTTGCCTATATCCTAAAGTGAAGACAATTAGAGATTCTTAGGATAAAGAAGATACCTCTAAATAAACTACATTTTCATTTATGGCAATGCTTCCCAGAATGTTCAAACTTTGGGTTTCCAAATATAGTCATATGTATATGTGAAATTTTTATATTGTTAAATAATAAATACTCAGCTATTCTCAAGACTAGAAAGCAGTTTATCTATTTTATATTTTATGCTCTGTGACACCTTTTTCTCTCTTTAGCTTCAGGAAGACACTGATTTATACTAAAATGAGTCACAGTGTTTGGTTTTATACTGAGTACAGTTCAAAGTCACTTAGGATGAAATATCTTACATTTTATATACAGCTATGCCACAGACTTCCTACAAGACATGTAGAAATAATTTAATCTTACCCCACAGAAATACAACAACCTGAGACATATCCTTTGAGAAAATCAGCAGCATTTTAAGTTTATGTTAGAAAGGCCATATAAAAAGAGTAAATGTTCTCTAGGACCCCAGCAAGTTCCTTAACCTTTTATCAGCCTCATCTCTAAAGTAGAGATAATAATATTATCTGCCTAAAAACAGCATTCTAAACATCAGTTCTTGGTGATCAAGATCCAATATCCATTGACCTGTTCTAATCTAAGATATCTAAGATATTTGAGAGCTGCTGAATATAATATATTCCTTGAAAACTTGTAATTCTGCAACTCAATATGAAAAATGCCTAATAGTGGGGACATTGTTGCCCTTCTCACCACTTTTATTCAAATGATAATGGAAGTCCTAGCCAGAGCAATTAAGCAAGAAAAAGAAATAAAAGACATCTCCACAGAAAAAAGTTATCTCTGTTTGCAGATGACATTATATTTTACCTAAAATATACTAAAGATTCCACTGAGAAGCTGTGAGAAGTAATAAATAAATTCAGTAAAGCAGCAGGATACAAAATCAACATGCAGAAATCAGTGGCATTTGTATTACTAACAATGGTCTACCTGAAAGAAATTAAGAAATCCCATTTACAATAGCATCTTAATCAATAAAATACTTAGGAACAAATTTAACCAGTGAAAGATCTAGACAACAAACACTATAAGATACTGATGAAAGAGGTTAAAAAAGACACAAATAAATGGAAAGATATCCCAAGTTTTTGGATTGGATGGATATTGTGAAAGTATCCACCCCAACTAAGAAATCTAGACATTAAACGCAATCCCAATCAAAATACCAAGGGCATTTTTTCCCACAGAAATAAAAAAAATATTCTAAAATGTATTGGAAACCACAAAAGGACCACAGAAGAGGCAAAGCACCCCAAAGAGCAAAGAACCAAGCTGGTGCATCCATCACATTACTTGATTTAAAGCTATATTACAAAGCTGTAGTGATCAGAATTTTACCTGTGGCACTGGCATAAAAACAGGCATGCAGGCTAGTATAACAGAATAGAGATCCCAATCCCTTCAAGTCAGTCTTTCAGTCGATACTGCTGACCGCCAGCCTTGTGCCAGACACCAGCAACAGTGCTGCCCATCCAACAGTGAGTG